>PVJO010003009.1:0-131161 GCA_004026905.1 Hystrix cristata
GAGATTGGGAAAGTATTTGAAAACTTTTATAAATTTGTGTATGGAATTCCTTGCTATCTCTTCATGAGGCTTCTGGAAAGGACAAAGTTGCCTTTCTGTTCTAGTTGTTAGGCTGATACATTTTATTTTATTTTTTTTAATTTTATTTACCAAGAACATGTATTGGTACATTGCATACATAATGATCACATTCATCATAGTTCATTTGTACCTGTACATGGTATATCTTCGTTTATTTTGAAATTTTTTTTTTATTACTTTTTGAAATAATTTTAAACTTGTGGAAAACCACAACAATAGTACAGAGAGGCCAGGGATTTAGCTCAGTGGTTAGAGCGCTTGCCTTACAAGTACAAGGCCCTGAGTTCGATCCCCAGCACCAAAAAAACCCCAAAAACAATAGCGTAGAGAACTTCTGAACCCTTCTGCCTGCTTCCCCTAACATGAATGTACACATAAACCACCGTGCAGCCTGCGGGATGAAGAAGTGTGCAGTTGTGACTAACATGTCGCTATCCTCCCTCTGCGTCCCCTCCAGCCAGGACAGTGCCTTAGTCTTTCCTGGTCAGGCGTTTCGTCGGCTCCCCTTGATCTGAGGTTGCTGACTGTTCCTGTCACAAGGCTCAGATTATTTGGGTTTACTTGGCATCGGCGCCCACTACGGCCGTCATGTCCTGTCAGACCTGTGTGTCCACTTAATCAATTGACAGAGGTGCCGTCTGCACCTGCCAGATCCCTGTGAGGTTCCTGGTCTGCCTCGCATGTGCTGTTCTCTGCCCAGTGATTGAACCTGTGGGCAGAGGTCTGGCTTCTGTCCTGGAGGAAGGAGCAACAGAGCGCCTAGGCGTATGTGGGCCACAGTGCTGTGGAGGACATACATTGAGTTCTGCAAATACCCAGTTGCTCCTAATACCTCGGCCCCTAACTTTAATCCTGTAATGGTGGAGTCACCTGCAGCCACTGTCTCATGGCAGTTTGCTGTTTCCCCGTCCCTTCTACTCTTCTTCTTTTTTTTTTTTTTTTCTTTTAAACAGTGCTAGGGCTTGAGCCGAGGGCCTTGCACATGCCAGGAAAATGCTCTATCCCTGAGCTACATCCCCAAGCCTTATCTTTTTGAGGCAGGGTCTCACTAAGTTACCCAAGCTGGGCTTGATCTTGGTATCCTTCTACTTTGGTCTCCCAAGTAATTGGGATTAGAGGTGTATACCAGCACGCCTAACCCTTCTACTTTTATTACCTGGAGTGCTGTGCGGAAGAGTCGTTACTGCTCTCTCCTGCTGTTCTCTTGTTTGTTCATTGGCTCCTTTATTTGTATCTGCGTGAATTGTGGGCATTTATTATCTCTGGGTTATAATCCAGCTCTATCCTCATGTATTTTGTTGTTTGCTTTGTTCTCCTTTGGCTGCTGGGGCTCCTTCATGTGTGCTGTGTGATCTGGGGACACATCCTGTGTCTATGGGGTTTTATGTTTGTTTGTTTGCTTGCTTGCTTGCTTGTGGTACTGAGTATTGCACCTAGGACCTTCACACTGAATTCCATCCCCGGCCCTTTTTTTTTATTTTTGAGAAACAGTCTTGCTAAATTGTCTAGGTTGGGCTCAAACTTGGGGTCCTCCTGCCTCAGCCTTCCAGGGTGCTGGGATTATAGGTGTATACCACCACGCCTGGTCCTCTTTCTGTTTTGTACTCTTGTTTGGGAGTGGTCTCTTACATCCTGGTTCCCTGTGACACTCTGGCATTATGTATGTTTTCCTTGCTTGGGTCCTGGAGTCAGGCAGTTCTCTAAAGAACTGCTCTCCCCACGCAAAACCCTAGCTACACCGGTGTTATTCTTGTTCAATACTTATGCCCTTCCCCAGAGGTTGTACATATGGATGCTTACAGTGTATAGCCTGGGCTTGGCCAAATGCACCTGAGACTCAGCATGATGTCACATATATCAGTTTCCTTTCTGCTTCTGGGTTGTGTCTACTGTGGAGGGGCCTCCACCTGCCAGCCCACACACTCCTGAGGGATGTCAGGTGGTTCCCAGTGGGGGCCTATGTGAGCAAAGCCACTCCTTCTCTCTTGCTTCTCAGGAGGGCTTTACCAATGACCAGTACCAGGAGCTGGCCGAACCTTCCTCGCTCACCTATGTCACCCGCTCGGAGAATAGCATTTTTTTTGAGGTTGATGGACCCTACCTAGCCATGATCCTTCCGGCCTCCAAGGAAGAAGGCAAGAAACTGAAGAAGAGGTAGGGATCATACAGCCTGTGCCTTGCAAAGGGTATTGATATGAATCAGACCCAACAGCCCATCAGGACAGGGGCCCAGAGCCAGTGCGGACAGACCTGGTGTTTTTTGTTTCTTTTTTTAATGACTCAGTTTAAAAGAAACCCTGGACACTCATGTGTCTGACGTATTCTGGTTCTAAAGGCAGTGATGTTTGCTGCCTGGTGGGTGATGGGCAGTCAGACAGATGCAAGACAAGGCAACCAGCTCCTCAGGGCTGTGTCACCATGGTGCCACTTTCCCCACAGATATGCGGTGTTCAATGAAGATGGTTCCCTGGCTGAGCTGAAGGGCTTTGAGGTCAAACGCCGAGGGGAGCTGCAGCTGATTAAAATCTTTCAGTCCTCTGTGTTTGAGGCTTTCCTCAAGGGCAGCACGCTGGAGGAGGTGTATGGCTCTGTAGCCAAGGTGGCTGACTACTGGCTGGACGTGCTGTACAGCAAGGTAAAGCCGCCACTCACCTGGTCCTGAGGGACGGAGCCTCCCTCAGGAGAAATGGGGTTCCCAGTGCTCCTGGAGGGCCAGGCAACAGATGGAATCCTGAGGTTCCCCTCAGCATCTGTATCAGTGACGGCTCTGAAGACAACATTTCTTAAAATAGCATGATGACAAGAGGGATTATCAGAGAAAATTACCAGCAAGCGCATCAACTTTGATTTTTAAATTCTTGCAGAATCTATAAATGCCTACATAGTGCTGAGGGGAGTACTGGGTTCTGAACCCAGGAACTTGTGCATGCTCTTTAACACTGAGCTACACTCCTCGCCCATTTTATTTTTTTATTTTGGGACAGTCTTGCTAAGTTGCCTAGGCTAGGCTCAAACTTGTGGTCCTCCTGCCTCACTTCCTGAGTTGCTGGGATAACAGGTACCCACCTCTATGTCTGGCTGCAAGCATAACTTTTATAACTTAGCCCCAACACCACAAAAAAAAAAAAAAAGAAAGAAATGAAGGTGCCAGATACCCTTGCTGAGAACATCTTCCTCCTCCTGTGCTGCTGTCTTGCATCCAGGCCGCACCATCCATCGGCCCATGCGGCTCCATCTGCTGAAGTGTCTGCTGTTGTCCACCAGTCTCAAAGTTCTGCTGTTAGAGTTCATGTTGTGGGGATTTGGGGAGCACAAGTGCTTTCCTGCTCTTGTGCTGTTTTCTATCACAGACTTTGTAGGTAAAAGAAATGCCAGAATATTCTGGAATACTTTCCTGACTTTCTTTGCTTTGTGCACTTGTCTTGCTTAGTGTGCTTTCTTATTCTGTAGATAGCTGACCACACGTGAAAGTGAGCCCAGGGAGACACAGCATGCCCATGAACAGAATGGGTACTATAAGAACCAGGCAGGCAGTTGAGTAAGGGTGAGCAGACGCTGCAGGTTCCAGGGCTCTACATGGCCATTGTCTCCTTCCTCTGGCTCCCACTGTGCCACGTTCCTCTTCTGCAGGACAGATACCACCTTCCTGTCCTAGGCATGGTGATGCCTGTCTTCCCTGCAGCCTTGATGCTTATCACTGGCACTTGTGGTGTTTAACAGTTTGTGCACAGTGTAATGATCTCAAAGCTGAGTCCCGGTGTGCCTTTTTTAGAGTAGTCACATACTGTAATATGAGAGTCTGCCCTCTGTTCTGTAGGCCAGAGATGGATGTAGTCCCACAGGAGCAGAATTCTAGGTGAGGTCAGGCTCTGGCACCTCAGTGCCTGAGCCTGGGTTTTAGTCTGCTTCTGCTTTACCAGGCAGCTAACATGCCTGATTCCGAGCTGTTTGAGCTGATCTCTGAGAACCGCTCCATGTCTCGGAAGCTAGAAGACTACGGGGAGCAGAAGTCCACATCCATCAGCACAGCAAAGCGCCTGGCTGAGTTCCTGGGAGACCAGATGGTCAAGGATGCGGGGCTGAGCTGCCGCTACATCATTTCCCGCAAGCCCGAGGGCTCTCCCATCACTGAGAGGTAAGGGCTTGGAGAGCAGGATGCTGGCTCCCCACAGAAGGGGGAGCTCCTTGGGAAGAATGCAGGGTGGTATTGTTGGAAGCAGGCTGGCCTCTAGCTCCCAGGTCCAGGGCTAGAAGGTCTTGCTGGGGTCCTTGTGGGCCCTGGAGAGGGCGTGGTGAGCCCAGAGAACCATCATGGGGATCAGCCCCTCACCATCGTGAACATAAATGTGGGGTGTCCTGGAGGCCAGGTGTGACTGGCCCATCACTAGGTCAAGTTTCAGCTGGAGTAGGTTCTGGGTCCCTCATCCCAAGGTGATACTGCCACTGCCCCAATAGGAATGTCCTGTGATGAGCCACAGAGTGCTCTGGCATCTGAGCAGCTCCTTTTGCTGCCAGTGCCACCTCTGTCCGTCTTCTCTGCTGATGAGGAGGAGGTGGTCTTCCAGCTCCTGCAGCACATCAAGGGCAACAGCAGAAGATTCCATCGGATCAGCAGCAGGGAACAATGGCCAGGGCTGTGCAGGGACTGTGGGAATGAAATGGGATGCCATGACTGCTATGGGTGGTGTGCAGAATAAAGGAAGAAAGGACTTGACCTTGGTTTAGTGGTGGTTGAACTCCCCACCCCGGGGAACCTGAGAACCAGCAGTACAGGCAGGAGGTCCTAGGTCCCTTCAGAGGAACTTCTGGCCTCCTTGGTGTCTTTGACACTGCCTAAGGTGACCTGGATCTTCTAATGGAGAGGTGAGCCTGTCGCTCTTGATTGGAGTCTGGGTGACTTGTGACTGAAGGAACCTAGTAGAAGGACTTCAAGCCCTGGCCAACAGGAGTCATCTTGAACTGAGAGAGCCTGTGTGGAGGGAGCCCGCCAGCAGCACCTGCAGCTGTGAGTGGCCACACAGATGAGGCTGAACGGGTGGCAGACTCATGAACATAGCATCGTTGTCTCAGTCCACAGAGGGCCGCGTGGCCTGGTAATGTCATAAGTTCACACTGCGAAGCATGGTGGTGCACACCTGTAGCCCAGCATTTGGGAGGCTGAAGCAGGAGGATTGCTGCTGTGAGTTTGAGGCCAGCCTGAACTACCATAGCAGGACTCTGTCATAAAAAAACAAAACAAACTAACAACAACCTAAAAATCCCAGTCATAACAAAAGGAAAAGAAATTGGACCTGAAACTAAGTAAAATAGAGTTCTATAAATCAAAGCAACCCTGAGAGAAAAGTGGGCTGTAGATCAGAGTGGATGGCTGACACACCAGATCCGCAGACTCCTGGCATCCTGGAGGTGTGGTGTTACCGGCACCAGCTGGGTTGGAAGTAGATGCTGAGAACCGTGTGTGTTGAACAGGTAGATCGGCACTCAGCATGACCATTGGAGAGTGGCTGTCACTATCCCTTGGAGTGGAGCCTGGCAAAATGGAAGCGGAGGGCATGGGGCACCTCTGGGCTCTGCCTCAGTGGCCTCACACATCACCCTGCTTTTGGCACCAGGTTGAGAGTCGTGTAGTTGTCCACCGAGCAGAAATGGACAAGTCAGTGTGTTTGAGGGGTGAAAATGTGCGGGAGTTGAAAGTCCTGAACTACAGCCACAGGTCATAGCACATGAGAGCTGGAATCAGCGTTGAGCCCTTACTGTCTCCCACTAAAACCAAAAACCCAAAAGCTGCCCTTTGCTCGTTGCCGTGTGCAAATTGGGCCATCATAAATTCGTATGTGGGATTAAGAAACGCGGCCATGAGGGTTGGGGCTGCAGCAGGCACAACCTTGCTAACCTCTCTTACCTCATACAGACCTGCTTGATGCACGGGGTTGTTGTGCTCTGTAGGTGTCTTTCCTTTTTTTGGGTGCTGGGGATGGAGCTCAGCCTTGCGCTTGATAGGCAAGTGCTCTACCACTTGAGCTGAATCCCCAGCCCCTCTCTGGGTTTCTTTATAATACTTCACAAGAGTATTTTTGTCCACCGAAAGAGAGGTGTTACTGAGAGTTGACGCTGCTTTCCTGGTGATGTGACGACGGGCTTCTTGTTTCTGGAATTGTCCTAGCTCTCGTGCGCTTCACCCAGTGATGAGTTTTAGACACATTCCCTTGTGTGCACGGATGTGAGGATGCTAGCGGTGGCCGCACACCGGAAGCATACCAAGTGACCGGTGCTGGGTTGTCTTTAGTGTAATGCAGAATTACTTGGTGACTGGATATTATAAACATTATATATTAGAGTTTGTGCATAGTAATACTTTTTTAAATGTCAATTACAAGCTGGGTTACAAATCCTCATTTCCACATGTGTTTAGTAAAAATTATGCTGGGGTTCTCATGATGTCACTGCGTTCCCTCCTCTTCTCACCCAGGGCCATCCCACTTGCCATTTTCCAAGCAGAGCCCACTGTAAGGAAGCACTTTCTCCGGAAATGGCTTAAGAGCTCGTCCCTTCAGGACTTTGATATTCGGACAGTGAGTGCCAGTGTCTTCTACTCTCAGAAGTTTAGGAAGAAAGGTAGATCATGCCTGACCTGGGTGACCTGTTTTGTCTGAGTCTTCGCCCTGACTTCCTCCATTTTGAGGTGCAACAGTGAAGAAGCAGTGCTGGCGGCTCAGCTGGAAAAGCTGTGTGCTGCGGAGGCCCTTGGGCTGTCCTGGACAGAGGGCTGAGTCACCTGGAGCTGGGATCCTGCGGGAGCTGATTAAGCTCTCCACCAGGTTTCCTCCTCTCAAGTGGGCACCTTGCATTGTGCAGTTTCTAGAGGACTGAATGAGACACAAAGCATTTGACACAGTGCTGGGCGTGGAGCATCCTCACTGTTCTCACTGTATGTTCTGCACACGCAGATTCTGGACTGGGACTATTACATCGAACGTCTGGGGAGTGCCATCCAGAAGATCATCACCATCCCTGCGGCTCTGCAGCAGGTGAGGCCCGGAGCCAGTGGGCAGACCCGGCATGGCTGGGGCCAGCAAGGTAGACAGAGGTCTCCCACTGATTGATGTCGTCCTCATGCAGGTGAAGAACCCGGTGCCACGCGTCAAACACCCAGACTGGTTGCACAAAAAGCTGCTGGAGAAAAGTGACATCTACAAGCAGAAGAAGATCAGTGAGCTTTTCGTCCTTGAGGGCAAGAGACAGGTAACCAGCCAGGCCAGGAACACAGGGTTTCCAGGTCCTCAGACTGCTGTCCTAAAAATGTATACCTTCGTAGTTTAATGCCCTTCATTTACTCTTGTGTAATAGGAAACAGACTGGAAATTCAAGTGAGGGTAAAGAATTTTCTGTGTGTGTGTGTGTGTGTGTGTGTGTGTGTGTGTGTGTTACTGGAAATTGAACTCAGGGCGTTGGTATTGAGCTACATGCCCAGCCCTTTTTTATTTTTTATTTTGAGACAGGGTCTTGCCAAGTTGCTAAGTTGCCTAGCCTGGGTTTGAATTTGGAATCCTCCTGTCTCAGCCTTCCAGAGTGCTGGGATCACGGGTATATACAACCACACGCAGTTTGAAGAGCTGTTTTATATGCTAATATTGAGGTATATGATCAGATGCAATGACTCAGAGTGGATCGCAGTACCTGTGGCCTCATTTTTCTCAATGTAGATGAAAATGGTTACAGTACAATGAAAAGTATAGCTAAAATCAGAAGAGCAAAGAGGTTTTCAAGTGCTGAAAAATATTTAAAAAGTGAGCCATAATCCAGAGCAGTATAGAAATTCACCTGATAAAAAAATACATTCTCAGATAGATTGTCTTTTAAAGATTTAACCATATCTTGTAAGAGCTGTACGTAGAAGAAAAGGGCACAGTAAAAGTAAAAGGATAAACATATACGATATACAATCACTTCTCGGCCTTTTGGTTAAGATCAATATATAAGATCAATATAAGGTAGATATATATATGGGGGTTAGGGAGAGAAAAAGAAGGATGAGGGGTGAGAAGAAGAAGGGAGAGGGAGAGAGAGCAGGCAAATGTTAATGAAAAGACAGGTGTAACCGTATTAGTGCTGGGCAAAATAACCTTTAAGCCAAAAAAATTAGCCAGCATTGGATGGTTATTGAATAATCCTGGAAATCATTGACTGGGAAGGCATAATCCTAACAATGTAGCCTCAGATTTAATAAATGTGAAATTCCACCTAATTATGAGAAAAATTGACATTTTGTTTAGATTTTAACATAACAGCTCTCAACTGGTACATTAAGTGACCAGAAATTAATAAAAATAAATAGAATGATAAAT
Source organism: Hystrix cristata (assembly GCA_004026905.1). NCBI lineage: Eukaryota > Metazoa > Chordata > Mammalia > Rodentia > Hystricidae > Hystrix > Hystrix cristata. Next base: position 8,427 of record PVJO010003009.1, read on the forward strand.
TTAAGTAGATTTGGTAACTAGTTAGATTTAGTGAACATATAGAATCTGACACTCAGTAGTTAGAGAATAAAGAAGAAGAAAATTTCAGTAGCTCATTTGGTAACCTCGGTAGAGCTTGTTAGCTTGGTAACAAAATTGACAACAGTATATGAAAGGAAGTTTCAGGCCATTTTCACTTAATGAATAGTAGGTGCAAGAATATGAACCACTGATTTCTGTATGGTATGAGAACGATAATGTTCTGACCAAGTAGGAATTGTGACAGGAGTGGTGAGCTTTTTTTAGCTTTAGTAATCTGCTGATCTAACTATTCTTGGGAGAAGTATTAATTGAATTCTTCATTAAAGGAGATGTCTCATAGGAGCATCTCAGATGCAGAGAGAACATTTGATATGAATGTACAATCAGAATCAGAACAGATGAGGAATTTCTTAGCTTGACAGAGTGCTTCTCCCAGCCCTCTGCTGCATAGCAGAGTGTGGGGGCACTGCAGTATGGGCCGAGGGGGACCCGCTCTCAGCACTGTTCTTTTTTTCAGGAGTGTTTGGAGGTCCTCACCACGTAATTAAGAAGAACTAAGGGACTTTGGGAGAGGGTTTCGTTTTCTGTTTGTGTGGCGTGGGCGATTGAACCCGGGAAGAATTGAGCTACACCCTCTTTTTGGAGTTTTGTTGTGTTTGGTGTTTTGGTTTTGGTTTTGGTTTTGATTTTGTTTTGAAGTTCGTTTGTTTTGTGCGACAGTCTCATTAAATTGTTCTGGTTGGCCTCAAACTTGTGATCCTCCTGTATCAGCCTCCCAATAGCTGGGATTACAGGCGTGCACCACCACACCCAGCTGCAAATCAAGGTTTTGTTCTGGGAGGTTTCTGGGGACAAATTAAGTTTTAAAAATATAAAGGGAAGTATAAAATTCATCATTTCCAGATAATGTGATTTGTTAATATGAAATGTAAGGAACGAGCCCTGCATGGCCGTGGCAGAAGCATCTCTGCAAGTTGAGACCATTCTGAACTATGTAGTGAGACCCTATCTCAAAAAACAAAAAAATAATACTTTTTGCAGCATAGAAGTCAATAAGTCATAATTTCAAGAAGATGGTTGAAATGTACAAAAGTAGAAGTGCTCCATGAACATACACAAGTTATCTACTGTTGTGCGGCAAATGACCCCAGAACTTAGGAACTTAAACATACATGTGTTGCAGATCACACTTTCTGCAGGTCGTGCATCCAGACACAGTGTGGCTAGGTCCTCGGCTGGGGTCTTGCAGGCTCCCATTGAGGTGTTGGCTGGGACTGTGGCCTCCCCTGAAGGCTTGGTTGGGAAGGGCTGCTCTGTAGTCCCACTGGTGGTGGTCAGAGGCCATTTTTGGTTCCTGTGCTGAGCTGCTGTCTACAGGACAGCTTGTAGAGTGGCAGCTGGCACGGTGCTCAGAGCAAGCACTGTTGATCAGGAGATGGATCTTTTGTAAAAAGAAAGGGGACCAAGAGATGGAGGTGAGCTATGAAAAAAAGAATTGTGATGTGTTACATACGTGAACCAACTCTCTCAAGAGGATTATAATCATAATGTACTACAAACATGGACTAATAAAAGTTGGGGGAGGGCTGGGGATTTAGCTCAGTGATTAGAGCACTTGCCTTGCAAGCACAAGGCCCTGAGTTCGATCCTCCGCACCACAAAAAAAAAAAAAAAAAAAGTTGGGGGAAAAGACAGGCGTGAACACCAGGAGTTGAGGTCCCTGGGCACTCACTGTGCAAAGTGCTGGACCTCATTGCTGGTTAGCTAAGTGCAGCGTGCAGTGTTAGGTCAGCAGGTACACCAGAGTGAGAGGGGGACATCAGGTGTTAGAACTCGCAGAAGAGGTAGGCGAAGCCAGCGTGTACAGACATGGGCATGGAGCCACGGTCTATAGCTTTGGAAAGTGGGAAATAACTGTCCTCCGTCTGGAAAGTGATGAATAGTGGTGGTGTTTGTACAAGGAATGTGCTACAGCAGTTAGGTGAACAGCTGCATATACAGCATCAGGCGTCTATCTCCAGGACGCAGCTGTGAGATCCGTGGTTTTCAGCGTGATGTGTACCGCAGGTCGCTACAGCCATTCCTCAGCCTCAGTATTTGACTGCTCTGCAACTTGATGAATTTGGTACTTGATGGATTTTGACACAAAGCTTTTGTCCCAGTTCTCGTCATGTGTTTGGTACTTGACATGAACTAGAAGTTGGTGTTGGTTGCCTTGAGACTTGCTACTCTGTCCAGACAAAACTGTTTGGTACTTGGCATTTGGGGTATTTGTTGCACCTTCCCAGATCCAATTAACGACAAGTACCAAGGTCTCACTATATTTATATAAAATTAAACCAGCTGTGGTATGTTTTGTTTGTGGTCACATAGTAAAAGTATAAAAATGCGTGGAATAAGGCTGCTCCCGAGAGGAGGGTAGTGGGGGGGGCTCCACTTTTATTTGCAATACAGTGGTATCTCGAGTCACAAACCCTTTTGTTTGTGAATAGTTTGGTTTGCAAACAGAAGCATCTGGCAAAATTTTATTTTTGTTTGTGAACTCTGCATTGGGTGATGAACATGACTGTGGCCATCTTCCCCACATGAACACAGACATAGCCGTTTTTTCCAGAATTGTGGAACGAATTAAGTTCACGAACCAAAGTACCACTATATTTTATTTCTTATGTAAAAAGAACATTCTGCAGCACTCATGGCAGTGTACAAACAATACAGTTATTGGTATTGAGTGGTATTATTTTCTGAAGTTTCCTGTTTATTAAAAGTTTAGTCGCTTTGTAAATCAGCATGCTATTTCAGGCAGTTTGCTTGTGTTAGCCTTCTAAGCTAAGTTACGGCAATGGGATCCTGAGTTTTAAGGTTTGGTTGAATCTTTCCAGATCGTGATGGCCCAGGCCTCAGAAGGCAGCCCGAGGCCAGGTGCTCCTGACATAGAGGACTTTGGCCTCACCAAGCCACCCCACCCGACAGTCCCTGTTTCCACTAAGAGGAAACGAGTCCTCTGGGAGAGCCAAGAGGAGTCTCAGGACCTTGTGCTGACTGTGCCCTGGCAGGAGATCCTGGGCCAACCTCCCACCCTCGGAACCACCCAGGTGAGCGGGTATGACAGCAGAGGTTGCAGTGGAACGCTCAGTCTCAGGGCGTGCACATGGCACAGAGACCCCAAGGCAAGACGTCATCTGGGAAGAGGTTGTGAAGATGCCTGGTTGTCACAGAGTGGTTGGAGGTAGCTGCAAGTGAGCTGTCACAGAGGTACACTGCTGCCTTACCATGTGCCCTCTGGTTGCTCCCGTCTGTCCCAGGAAGAGTGGCTGATCTGGCTCCGGTTTCATAAGAAGAAATGGCAGCTGCAGGCCCGACAGCGACTGGCCCGCAGGAAGAGGCAGCGTCTGGAGTCGGCACAGGGTGCACCAATGCACGGGGCCATCAGGGACGGGCCTACCACGGGCCTCGGCAGCTTCCTGCGGAGAACGGCCCGTAGTGTTCTGGACCTTCCATGGCAGATCGTGCAGGTGTGTACCTTGGTCCAGGGATGAGGACACGGCTAAGGGTCTGGGATGGAGGCAGCATAGGCCTTTGCTCTCTGCCCATCACGGGCCCTTGGCACCTAGGTCTGGGCCAGGCTGGAGGCTGCTGAGAGGTGGCCCACTCATAGGCATCTGTGTATTCTGTGATGTGTTGTGTTGTACCTTCCTTCAGATCAGCGATACCAGCCAGACTGGCCTGTTCCGGCTCTGGGCTGTCATCGGCAGCGACTTGCATTGCATCAGGCTGAGCATCCCCCGAGTCTTCTATGTGAACCAGCGTGTGGCCAGAGCAGAGGAGGGGGCTTCCTGTCACAAGGTAGGGAGGCCTTGGGCCTTGCTGGTCCCTGCAGTCACCTCTGAGGTGCCTTCACAGGATGGGAGCCGTACAGAGCTGGTGAGGAACTAGGGGTAGCCCAGTGGTAGTGCACCTGCCTAGCACATATGAGGCCTTGGGTTTCATCCCCAGCACCAGAAGAAGGGGGGAAAAAAGCACTGACCAGGAACATGGGCTTTGCGGACACCAGTCCCCCAAGTTCTTCTTGGGACATTGTAAGAACTACTCAAAATAATGTTTGAGTGCTGAGCACAGAGCCAGCCAGAGTGAATATTTGGGTGACAGCTGCTGCTGTCATTGTCATGATGAGCTGGTTGACCATCCCTGTCTAAGCTGTCCATCCTGTCCTGATGAGTGGGTACGTCTCTGTGAAGACATTTGTTAGAGGTTGCAAACTGTGTCCACAGGTGCTATTGTTAATAGGCTTATTGAGATACAAAGCCAGGTGCCAAATAATCCATCCATTTGAAGGGCTCAATTTCGTGGCTGCTAATGAATTCACAGAGTGGTGCATCTAGAGCCAAAGTCAATTTTAAGACATCATCCCGAAAAGAAGCCTCATATCCCTCAGCCCCTACCCCTCCCCTTCAGCTGCAGGACTGCTAGCCTGCTGTGTCTGCGGATTGGCCTGCTCTGGGCATCCCAGGTGAACGGAGCCATGCAAGATGCGATCCTTTCTTGCTGAGATTCTTCTGCTTAGCTGCATGTCTGTGAGGAGCGTCTCCTTATAGCTCATCCTTGTAGGCTACTCCAAGGTAGCCCGCCCCATCAAGCCAGCCCATTAACTTGGCCCGAAACTGGTTTATGAGGTGGTCCTGGTGCACTTCTTGGCTGGATGCTGTGAGGCACATACCAGGCGACACATACCTGAGCAGTCGAGGCGTGCGTAATGTACAATATGTTTTCTAGCGCCCTGTATGCAGCAGTGCTCCATGTGTGCATATGGCTCAGCTGTTGCTGCTGCTGCTCAGACCGAGGGACAGGTGGGCTGTTTTCTGTTAAAGCCAATGTGGGCACCCATGGCATGTGCTCTTCGTATTTGTGGAGGTGCCTCAGGTATACGTCTAAAAAGTATTTCTTCAACTCTTATTCAGGCTTCTGAGTCTGGTTTCTTTGGGCAAGGGCCATGCATTTGGGTTCATCCAGAGGGGTGACCAGCAGCTCATTGCCCTTGGGCCTACTGGAGCTCTGGCCCCCCCCCCGACTACCTCTTCGAGCCCCACAGCTCCTCTGTGCATTTAGTGGAGCGTGATTAGTTATTATAAAAATCTTTCTCTTTTTTTTTCAGACTGGGTAATTCCTGTTATCTTCAGGTTTACTGACAATTTTCTGGTTTATTGATTGATTGGTGGTGGTGTTGTTTTTCGGAGATAGGGTCTTGCTGTGTAGTCCAAGCTTGCCTGAAACGCCTTTTGTATCTGAGCTTGGCCTTGAACTTGGGATCCTTTTGCCTCAGCCTCCCTAGTGCTGGGATCATGGACATGCACCACCATGCCCATCTAAGTTTCTTTTATCTTCATGCTACTTTTTAACTCATCAGGAAAACTTTATTTCAGATGCTTTCTTTTTTGAGTTCTAAGATTTCCATTATCTCTTTTTGGTTATTTCCATTTGTCTTCCCATTCGTTTCAGATATGGTTGTTCGCTGGGTGGAATGCAGGTACAGCTGCTGTAAAGTCTTTGGTAATGGTCACATCTGGATCATCCCAGGGTTGGCACCTGACAGCTCTCTTCCCCCTTAAGAAATATTCATATTTCCGTGGTGGTTGTTAATGGCAAGAAACTTTATTGCATTCTGGACATTTTGCATTTCATATTGTGAGACTTGGGGCATTTTTTACTTTAGCTAACATTGAGGCCGCCAACCCAGTTTAACTTCAGACCTCTCATCCTTTCTTGCCTTTGTGTAAAGCTTCCTGTTTCAGTTCTTGGATCTGCCTGTCTATGCGCAACCAGGGATAAAACTAGGGCACCTCATTGGCCTATGCTCTGCTCTGCAGGACCCCCGCACTCTCTGGTAGACCCAGCAGCTGCTTTCCAGGCCTGTGGCCAGGAAAACGTGGTTTCTTTTGGATTTTCTGTCTACACCCTCTAGCTAACCTCAGGGGAGATTGGAGGAAAATAAACTGGGAACCTCTCACTGAGATTGCTGTTGACACCTCAGTCCGAGAGCACTCATCCCCTTTTCAGAGACCACAATTGCTTTTTAAGATTATGTGGATCTTTTAGTTGTAATCATCAGGAAAAATGGCTGACTGTTGTGGGCACTGGAAGTCAGGAATCTGTAAATGGTGTATCATGTGGCCATGACAAGGTCCCCCCACACTGCCCTCAGGTGAATCGGGTCCTTCCACGCTCCAACATGATCTACAATCTCTATGAGTATTCAGTGCCAGAGGACATGTACCAAGAGCATATCAATGAGATCAACACTGAGCTGTCAGCACCAGACATTGAAGGTGTATATGAGACGCAGGTAACTGTCTCCACCCACACCTGAACCAACAGGGAAGAGACCTCTGGGGGTCATGCAAGGTCTGCAGAGGTGGCCAGGCCAGGGGTGAGCAAGGGGTCAGCCCTGCCGCCTATCTGCCCACTCTCCCAGGTGCCCTTGTTGTTCCGGGCCCTCGTGCAGCTGGGCTGTGTGTGTGTGGTCAAAAAGCAGCTGGTACGGCACCTTTCGGGCTGGGAAGCTGACACTTTTGCCCTTGAGCACCTGGAGATGCGCTCCTTGGCCCAGTATAGCTACCTGGAACCAGGTATGGCCTATGCCAGCTGCCCCCTTGCTCAGTCTGCTCCTGCACGTCTCGCTGACAGGCTTGTTCCTTCTGCAGGAAGCATCCGCCACATTTACCTGTATCACCACTCACAGGGCCACAAAGCGCTCTTTGGACTCTTTATCCCCTCGCAGCGCAGAGCATCTGTGTTTGTGTTGGACACTGTGAGTCCCTTGGGCTGGTCAGGTGGGACCTGGGGAGGAGGACGCTTCTGCTGCCCCAGAATGCCGGGTGGTGGGGAGCTAACATGTTGCTGTTGTCTAGGTGCGCAGCAACCAGATGCCCAACCTGGGTGCCCTGTACTCTGCGGAGCACAGCCTCCTGCTGGAGAAGGTGGGCCCTGAGCTCTTGCCACCCCCCAAACACACCTTTGAGGTTCGCACTGAAACCGACCTGAAGACCATCTGCAGAGCCATCCAGCGCTTTCTGCTAGCCTACAAGGTGAGAGTGTGGCATCCTGCCGTGGGGGCCTCTGCCCTGAAGCTTGGTGCACTGGCCCTTTCTTCTTCTGCCTGCCTCAGGAGGAGCGCCGAGGACCCACGCTCATCGCTGTCCAGTCCAGCTGGGAGCTGCGTAGGCTGGCCAGTGAGGCTCCTGTCCTGGAGCAGTTCCCACTGGTGCCCATGCGTGTGGCTGACACAATCAGCTACGGTGTCCTGGACTGGCAGCGCCACGGAGCCCGCCGCATGATCCGGCACTACCTCAACCTGGACACCTGTCTGTCGCAGGCCTTTGAGATGAGCAGGTAGGTGAGCCCAGGCCAGTGCCCCAGTATTTGGCCCTGGCCCTCATCGTAGCAGGTGAGCCTAAGCCCTGCCTCACACAGGTACTTCCACATTCCCATTGGGAACTTGCCTGAGGACATCTCCACTTTTGGCTCCGACCTCTTTTTTGCCCGCCACCTCCAACGCCACAACCACCTGCTCTGGCTGTCCCCTACAGCCCGGCCTGACCTGGGTGGGAAAGAGGCCGATGACAACCGCCTCATCATGGAGTTCGACGACCGAGCCACAGTGGAGATCAACAGTTCCGGCTGTTACTCCACGGGTGAGTGGGGCTTCTGTCATTTGATGACATCTTGGCAGCTAGGCTGAGTGCTCAGCCTGAGGGGCAAGAGCTGGGGCCACTGGGTGTGGTGGTACATGCTTGTAATCTCAGCACCGGGAGGCTGAGACATCAGGGACAGCATTTCAAGTCTAGCCTGCGCGACTTAGCTACTTAGCAAGATCCTGTCTCAAAGTAATAAATGAAAAGGGGCCTAGGATGCAGCTCAGTGAGAAGACCCTGAGTCCGATTCCCAATACCTAAAGAAAAAAGAAAATTGAGGCCATACAGGGAGTGTCATAAGTCAAAGGCCCGGCAGCAGAGCGTCCAGTGGATCAGTGCTCATTGCCGTCAGATGCTTGCCGCAGAGCAGTTGAGGGGAAGATCAGAGGGAAAGGTGCATTGAAGGACTTGGAGTCCAAATTGAAATTTGAGTGCATGAGTGACTGGGGATCAGAGAAGGAACTCGGATACTGGGTCCCAGCTGCTCTATTTTTATTAGCAATGTGATACAAGTACAACCTCAGGAAAACATGTAGGCTGATCATAAATTTCTGCGTAAATATGCTAAGCTATCTGTAAGTATCAGTTCAAAACACAACATGTACCTCCTAGTTGATAAGAAACATATGAGTATAGCACATAGCTTCTAGTTAACAAGAAACCTGTTTTCATCTCAGCCTGCAAGAAACCAGTAACTCCTGGAACAATACACAGAAGAGTCCTTGTGTGCAGGACGTCTTCTCAGTTGACCTGGTTTGCCGAGTCACACAGGCATATGCTTCCTAGAGTCATGGTTCTGTGCAGCCAGGTCTCCAACAGATGTTGATCAGAGGACACACTCACCTGACCTCACTAGGTAGCATTGACTATGCTGGTGATAGTGAGGCTGGCACTGGGCACCGGGAGGTTGTGCTGGAGCTGGCTGGGGCTGTGGACAAGCAGTGTCTTCCTGCAGTGTGCGTGGAGCTGGACATTCAGAACCTGGCGGTCAACACCATCCTCCAGTCCCACCACATCAATGACATGGAGGGTGCCAGCAGCATGGGCATCAGCTTCGATGTGATCCAGCAGGCCTCCCTGGAGGACATGGTCACCGGCAACCAGGGCAGTGCCCCGGCCAGCTATGACGAGGCGGCCCTCTGCTCCAGCACCTTCAGGTATGGCCCCTGTGCCTATGGTGCTCCAGGGTGAGACTTCGGAAAGCCAAGGCCTAAGGCAGCATCCTTGTTCAGCATGCTGCCAGTTTCCTGCTCTAGTCAGTGTCCCCATGGCCCTGTGCCATGTCCTGCCTGGTTACTGGCCACCTGTCCACGCACTACCTTCTCACCCTCCTGTGGCCAGAAGCCATTGCTTTCCAAAGTGAGAGGTGTCTGTAGGAGTCCCCAGTCCTCCACCGAGCAAGTCAAGTGGTCCGCATGAGCTGTGGAGCTCTGCAGCCAGGGAGGGGCACACCTGGTGGTGTCGTGTGAGGCATGCTGCAGAGCACTTCCTATGTGTCAGCGAACTGGCACTCACACGGTTCCTCAGTCCTCACAGCAGCTTGGGACATTCGAGACACGGTGCAGTCATCTCCCATCTTAGAGGAAGAAACTGAGGTCAGAGGAGCCCAGGTCATGGTGTGTCATGGTGCAACTCAGAGCAGCAGTTAGTGTTCAGGTCTGGGGCCAGAATGAGTGCCTTGACCTTGCCCTGTTGCTGCCACAGGACGGGAGGAAAGGCATCTGTTAGAATGGGAATGACGGGCGGGAAGAGGTGGGAGCCGGAGCAGAGTCCCGAGAGGCAGATAGGGGTGACCTGATGCAGAGACCGAGCTGGGGGAAGCGGGTGTGTGTCTAGGGAAGCTGCACTGCACAACCGTTCTAGGTTCCCTTGTTGACAGTGTTGTGACCCCAGCAAAATCATTCCACCCCTCAGGGCAAGGTGTGCTTTAAGCCCTCTGGGGAACCGAGGGCTGGACGTGCTGTCAGTACCTCACTAGCAGGCGCCTGGGGTCCTGCCTATTGTGATTGTGTCCATTTTATGCTGTCTGAGCCTCACCTCTGTGTCCTCCCTGGTGTTCTGGCCTCAGGCAAGGAGCTACAAACCCAGCACATGGCAGCAGGAAGCAAGTGCAGGTTTCTACCTGCGAGTCCTGGGCAGGGAGGGTGAGCAGGCAGTGTGGCTCCATGTGGGTGTAGAGGCTGAGTCCCACTGTGCCTCTGCAGGATCCTGAAGAGCATGGTGGTGGGCTGGGTGAAGGAGATCATGCAGTATCACAACGTCTACGCTGACAACCAGGTGATGCACTTCTACCGGTGGCTCCGGTCGCCCTGCTCTCTGCTCCATGACCCGGCCCTGCACCGCACGCTGCACAACATGATGAAGAAGCTCTTCCTGCAGTGAGCACTTGTCTGGGCTGGGCTGAGGATGGGGCTGGGGCTCGGCCCGTGACCATTTAGGCCATGTCTCACCTAGTGCTGTTAGAAACAGTGACTCAGTGTGTGGCTTTGTGCCAGATCATGCAGTGGTATCTCTAGAAGTAGCACCTTTGCAGGCCTGATAGCCACAACTCCTGGATAAGTGCAGATTTGGTCAGCATGGCTGTGACGGGAACACTTCCCTGCCTCCTGCTTTACCCCATGGCTAGGTGCAAGTGCCAGCCTCCTGGGAGGCAGTGCTGTCCAGCACCATCCTCCTTAACAGTCCCTATGAATAAGTCAAACTTTCTCTTCATGTTGTTTGCCCATTTTTCTGTAGTTCTGTGGGTTTTTCTCTTATTAAAAATCACAGGGGCTGGGGATTTAGCTCAGTGATTAGAGTGCTTGCCTTGTAAGCACAAGGGCCTGAGTTCAATCCCCCGCACCACAACAACAACAAAAAAAAATCACATAAAAGCAGGCATAGTGACACATGCCTGTTACCCCATCTACTCAGGAGGCTGAGGGAAGAAGATGAGGTCAAGGGCAGCCTGCAAAACTTAATGACCCTGTCTCAAAAAAAAAAAAAAATGCATTCTCTTCATATAAAAAGTAGCCATTTTTCTGTGATAAGAGCTTGAAACTTTTTTTTCCCTCAGTTTTTTTTTTTTTTTTTTTTATTGTGTTCTGCCTTTGTGTGTGGTCTTTTCTTCATTTTTGTATTTTTGAGGCAGGGTCTCACTATGTAGTCCAGACTGGCCTTGAACTTGCTTTGTAGCCCAGACTGGTCTTGAACTCAGCAACCTTCCTGCCTCAGCCTCCCAAGTGCTGGGTTTCTGGTGATGTGTGGTGTTTTCTTGCCATACAGAAGTCCCTGCTGGGGGCTGGGGATTTAGCTCAGTGATTAGAGTGCTTGCCTTGCAAGCACAAGGGCCTGAGTTCGATCCCCAGCACCACAAAAAAAACAAAAAAAACAAAAAACCAAAAAAAAAAAAAAGAAGTCCCTGCTGTGCTGGGCATAATGGCATATTCCTGTAGTCCCTGCTACTTGGGAGACAGGCAGGAGGAAGTTCTGGCCGGCCTGGCAACACAGTGGGACCCTGTCTGGAAAAGAAAGGAAAGAAAGCTGGGCTCTTCCTGTGGCTCCTGTTCTGAGTGTAGTCTCGAGGCTTGTTTCTGCAGGCACCAGAACTCTCGGGGTTGTTGAAACCCGTCCCCTCCAGCATTATTGTGAACTTCGTCACAGGCTCATCGCTGAGTTCAAGCGCCTGGGCTCGTCTGTCATCTATGCCAACTTCAACCGCATCATCCTCTGCACAAAGAAGCGCCAGATAGAGGACGCCATTGCCTATGTGCAGTACATCACCAACAGGTGGAGTGGGTGGGCAGTCCTGGCAAGAGGGGCCCCTGTGGAAAGGCAGAGCGCTTAGCAAGGGCCAAGCCACACAGCCTGAGGAAGGTGGCTCCTGCTGTCTGGGCTGCTCAGTGTCGGGATGGTGCTGGAGTTGGGGACACTTGGGCGGTGCCTGTTGTCAGTAAGAAGGCTCTCGAGGTGCTGGTGTTAGACCTCGCACAGACCTGCTGGAGCCAGAGTCATAGGCCTGGCTCAGGGAGCAAGTGCTCAGCTGCGTCCCCAAGGCTCCTGGGGACTGATGGACTAATGGTATCCCAAACTGATGGAACAAGAACACAAAAACACAAATGCAGATAGATAGTTGTTTGGGTTTTTTTAGTACTGAGGATTCAATCCAGGGCCTTTTTATTATCTTTTATTCTGAGCTACATCCCTAGCCCATTTTAGTCTCTGAGTTGCCCAGGTTGGGCTAGAACTTACAGTCCTCCTGACTCGGCCTCCCAGAATGCTCTGATTATGGGTAGGCTAGACCACCATACCTGGCGAAGACATGGTTTATAACAGAAATTCACTTGCTGGGGTGCAGACACGCTGAACAGGGATGAAGCACTCACTGAAGGCAGAAATTGGAAATGGAGGCGCAGGGGTCTGGGTAGATCTAGCTTCGTACAAGACTTGTGGAAGAAGAGGGTTTCCCTCCCTCTCAGTGCACACAGACCACCGTGCTCTTGGAGGCCTGCTGCATGCCTGTGCAAGTGGCTGGGTCCGCGGCAAACTTTCACCTGTGCCTGCCAGGTGCCCCAGTCCACAGTGATGGTTCAGAGGGGCTCACAGAGGGTAAGGCTGGGCCTTCATGCTCAGCCGGACGCTGTGACACGCAGGTGATTGTGCACCTGGAGCTGAGAGTGGGCAGGAGCAACAGTAGCCTGGGCTGCTCAGCTGCCCTGAAGGACTGTGGCTTAGGATCTACATCCCCCCAGACTCCCTGTTTCTCTCCTTGGTGCAGAGCATGAGGTCAGCCACAGGGACCAGCTTGGCTAGGGGTGATAAGGAAGCCACGTAGCTACCCCTGCCACATGGAGTGTCCAGTCCCCCCATGGTCCTCAGCATCCTGTGTGTCACTTTCCCTGGGAAATTTGGGCTATAGTCTACACCCACTTTAAGTTCACTTGAAGTAAGAGGAGGGTAAGTAGCTGGCTACTCAGGAGAAAGCGGAGTGTCAGTTTTGTGGAAGGTGTTTCTGTTTGGTTTCTCTGTAGCATCCATTCCAAAGAGATCTTCCACTCTCTGACTATTACCTTCTCTCGATGCTGGGAATTCCTTCTCTGGATGGATCCGTCCAACTATGGTGGAATCAAAGGGAAAGTTCCATCCAGTGTTCACTGTGGCCAGGTGAGAGCTCGCAGAGATGTGGGGGGTGAGGGAACAACGTTCACTCCGGCATTCACTCATTCACTACAAACTTGGGGCCTATGAGGAAAGATGGGTAGCACACAGGTAAGCACAGAGCCAGCATCAGCTGGGGCCTCAGGTCACAGAAAGCCCTTTGAGAAAGAGACTGGCATTGAGGCCGAGGCCAGTCTGGGTGCCGCAGCTCCTTGGAGACTTTGGCAGCAGGAGCAGTTCTGGTTGGGGTTGGGGGTTAGGGGACAAACCTGGCATTCAGAAGAAAGTAGGAAGAAAGGAAATGTAGGTTGCATAGACAGCAGTTCTGAGCAGAGTGCAGGTCAGCGCAGCAGTAGCCAGTGCTGCTGGCTACAGTGCACACTGTAGAAGTGAGTTTGACATTTCCGGAAGACCAGACCATGCTGAAGGGGCATTCATGATAAAAGTGGGTCTGTGTGTTGGCCATGAGCTTGGGCAGTCCTCCTGCCTCAGCCTCCATATATGATTCCAAGACCTATGCCACCATAGCTGGCTAAGGAAGAAATTCTCTCTTTTTTTTTTTTTTTTTGGTGCTGGGGATCGAGCTCAGGACCTTGTTCTTGCTAGGCAAGTGCTCTACCACTCTACCACTTGAACTAAATCCCCAACCCCTAAGAAAGAGATTCTTAAACTCAGAGGGAAGAGCTGTCACCAAGAAGTTCTGGCTGATCCTTCCCTCTTAGGTGGTGGGACATGAATAAGTAGAGAGCCCTGATTGTTGGAGTGCCCACCAGCATGACCAACCAGGGCCCAGGGACTGAAAGACCAGGCTCCAGGGGACCTCCTATGATGACACAAGGACGATCTGTTATAGCAGGATTCCCAGAAAGAAGAGGGAGTAGAGGACGAGCAGGAAGACGAGGAGTTGGAGGAGGAGGAGCAGGGAATGGAGGAGCCCGACGTGGAGGACTTACTGGAAAACAATTGGAACATCGTGCAGTTTTTGCCTCAGGCAGCCTCCTGCCAAAGCTACTTCCTCATGATTGTGTCAGGTGAGCCCAGAGTGTGGTGGCTGCCTGAGGGCTGGTGAAAGGAGCTCTGGTTGGACAAGAGATGAGCTCTGTGCCTCTCTCCTGCCCCAGGCAGTAGAGCAGGTGCTGTGACCTCTCCAGCCACCTCTTCTCCAGGAGCTGCAGGAGCAGTCGCCCCTACATCGTCACCAAGGGGCTCTCCTGGTTCTGTTCCCCAGATGTGTTTGGCATAGTGTAGTCGCACCCATTCACTGCAAAAACGTGTGCGCATGCTTGGTAACAGATAGTAACAGATAGCCCTGGAACCTTGCACCAGCTCAAGCTCCCTGGCTTCCAAAGCCCACTTTCCACACCTTGCTGTGTCTGCACACCACCATGTCACTGTACATGCAAATGAGGCAATAAGGTAAACAGGCTTTATGATTCAGGGCCATTCACTGGTGAGCATTCACTCATTGTGAGCAGTAAGACACATATACATATTTACACACACATGTCTGCAGTGGCAGAGGTGGTGGCACTAAGGATTATTTGTGTTTTGGTCTACTTCTCCCCAAGTCTTGAATTTTCCAAGCTGTCTCTTGCGATGTCCGAGGTGTGTGGGCTCAGAGGAGCAATAGAGAAGTTTTGGGAACCAGCCACTTTCTCACTCCTGTCTGTTGGTGCAGTGCTCTCCGAGGGTGAACTGGGCATCAACAAGTGTCCTTACGTCCACTCCTCTGAATTTCTACTCATCTGAGGGCAGCAGATATGGTTATCACTAACAGTGAATCTCAGACTGAGTCTGTCGGGTTGTCTGACCAGTGTCGAGGCCCCTTCCCCTCAGACTGTGGGATGCACCTCAGCCTGCCATGCCTGCCTGTCTCTGCAGCGTACATCGTGGCTGTGTACCACAGCATGAAGGATGAGCTGAGGCGCGGTGCCCCAGGCGGCACGCCCGTAAAGAGGAGGGGGCCCAGCCAGTTCTCACAGGAGGCCGAGGGGACAGCCGGAGCCCTCCCTGGTGAGCAGTCCTGTGTCGCGCGAGGCCAGTGCTGTGTGCTGTGACCTGAGCCTGCTGTACACCTCACTGTGCGTGCGGGCAGGGGAGGGCTGGTGCCCGGCACACTGATTCCTTCCCCGAAGCCTTATCTCTTCCTAGGAGTGATCACTTTCTCCCAAGATTATGTGGCTAATGAGCTCACTCAGAGCTTCTTCACCATCACACAGAAGATTCAGAAGAAAGTCACGGGCTCCCGGCACTCCACCGAGCCCTCTGACATGTTTCCTCTGCTCCCTGGCTCACATTTGCTGCTCAATAACCCTGCTCTGGAGTTCATCAAATACGTGTGCAAGGTGAGAGCCTGGCGAGGGTCCCGCGGTCATGCCACCAGCGCTCGAGGTGGCCTTTGGGCTTAGGTGACCCAGGCAGGAGAGGCCCTGCCTGGTGGAGCCTGAGCCAGGGCAGACAGACCAGTCCTGAGGCTCTGGCGCTGAGTGAGATGCTGGGACCAGGTGCAGATGCAGCAGCCCTGGGATGGGAGGTTGGTATGCTGGTGAACGTCTTGGCCAGGCAGGGGACACAAGCAGTGGCAGGGAGGCCCTCATGGGTCACATGTCACCAGTGGGCCTGAAGAGCCAAAACTGAGCTCCGAAACCAGATAAGGTGACTTGAGAGCTTGCTTTCCGGGAAAGGCAGGCCAAGACCAGTGGGGGATGATATTACCAGATAGCGACCAGGCGGCGTCATCCCTCACAAAGCATTTGTTGTCCCCTGCGTCAGCTTGGCAGCCAAGTCCTGAAGATCAAGTGACTGCTCAAGGCTCTTTAAAGGAATTAGAACTTTAAAATGCTTTGTTTTTATTGAGGCATAATTGACATATGGTAGTGCACATCTGTGAGACTGATTGGGCACAGGCTACCTCCTCTCTGCCGGCAGTGAGGTAGCAAGTCCCAGCCCCTGCCCCTAGCCCTCACAGCACCAGGCATGCCCTCTGCCTCATTTTAGGTTTCTGTGATTGCACTGTTAAGGAGTGCAGCTGTGGCGATGTTCCTGGGTGCCACTTGGCAGCCGTTGGGCTGTCCCATGTCCCTCCCAGAGCACCACGTAGGTAGAATCCTGTTGTGCAGCCCGTGGTCTGGCTTCTCACACTGCAGAGCACATGTGGGATTTGTCCAGTTGTGGTCAGCATGTCTTCCATTGCACAAAGTGTGGTGTGGACAACCCTCGGCCTGCTTTCATTCACTAGTGCGTGGACATCTGAGTTGTTTTCACTTTTTGGTGATTAATAACAAAGCTGCCATGAACAGTCTTCTAGGGATTTTTGTGTGACTGTACATTTGTCTTGGGTAAAAACTCAGGAGCAGCAGGAAGTGCTGGACTCTGAAAGAAGCTGCTGAAGCAGCTACAGTGGGGCCCAGAGCTCCACCTGTTGCACAGCCTCACCAGAACTTGGTGCTGTTTGTTTTTTAAATTTGCTATTCAGATGTGTACATGGTAGAGTCTCTTTATGGTTTTGCTTTGTATTTACCTCATGATTAATGATACTGAGCACTTTTCACAGACTTGTTTGCTGTCTAGGTCTTTAACAAAGTTTTAAAATCTTTTGCCTGTTATTAAAAATTGGCTGTGTTCTTTCCCTTTCTCTCTGTATCTCTCTCTCCCCCTCTCTCCCTCTCCCCGTCACTCTTTCACCTTCCTCGCTCCCTCTCTTCCTTCTTTCTTTTTCTTTCTTTTTGTTTATTTTGGGGTTGTGTGTGTGTGTGTGTGTGCGCGCGCGCGCGCGCGCGTGCGCGCTGGAGATCAAACTCAAGACCATCACTGAGCTAAATCCCCAGCCTCTTTCTTTTTTTGAAAACAGATCAAAACCGGGGCTTTGCAGATGGCAGGCAGGTGCTCCACCACCAAAAACTACACCCCCAGCCCCTGCATTGTTTTCTCTGTTGTAGTCAAGAATTCTTTTATCTTGGACACAAGTTCTTTATCTATTGTAAATTGTGCTTTGGTGTCATATGTAAGGAATTTTTTTTAAGGACACAGATTTTTCCATGTTTTCTTTTACAAGTCTTATATTTGAGTCTGCATTTAAAAAAATATTTTTCATCAGTCCACGTTTGCAGTAAATAAGGATTTCATCCATCATGGGGAGTTGGTACATGCACATGACACATCTTAGTTCTTTTTATGTCTTCCTCTCCTCTTCCTCCTCCTGCACCTCTTGGTGGCGCCACATTTAACCTGCAGTCCATTTTGAGTGAATTTTTGTGCAGTGTACATGTTTTAAGTCAAAGTTCTTATTTCTGCATGAAGGTGTTGACTATTCCAGAACTATTCATTGGGAAGATTATTCTTTTTCCATTGAGTGATCACTGTACCTTTTCAAAACCTAATTGGCCATATCCATGTAGATCGATTTCAGGACCATATATTCTTTTTACTGTATCGGTGGGTTCCATGTGCTGATACTTGTTGAGGGTTTTTTTGTGTGTGCTCATGGTTACTGGTCTGTGTTTCCTTGTGCCTTTGGTTTCCTCGTGTCTTCGGTTTTGTATCAGGGTGATGCTGGCCGCCTCAGTCCAGTTGGGTGCCTTCCGTCTTCACAGTTCGAAGGTATTTTGCCGAATCAGTGTTGTTTCTTCCCTCAACACTCGCTGAGTTCACCAGTGTGGTCTCTACTCAGAGGGGAGAAATAGTTGCCACAGAAGAAGCTCTGCCTTGACGCTCCTGAAGGGGCTGAAGGGACGAGATGAGAGATTCCATCCAAGTGGAGGCAGGAAGGCCTGGGAGCTGCTTCCTGATGGGCTGTGGTCCCCTCAGGTGCTTTCCCTCGATACAAACATCACAAACCAGGTGAATAAGCTGAACCGAGACCTGCTTCGCCTGGTGGACGTGGGTGAGTTCTCTGAGGAAGCCCAGTTCAGAGACCCTTGCCGCTCTTACGTGCTCCCCGAGGTGATCTGCCGTAGCTGTAACTTCTGCCGCGACCTGGACCTGTGCAAAGACTCCTCCTTCTCCCAGGTGGGTCCAGAACCAGAAGCAGCCCTTCCTGGCGTGCCAGACACCCAGGCGGCCTGGGCGGCCTGCGTGGCCTGAAGCTCCTGCCGTCCCTGCCCCTGTGGATTAGGAGCAGGCCCTCCTGAGCCCTGCTTGGCTGCCAGCCTGGATGCTGTCCTGGTGGAGGTGGGCAGGGGGCCGAGGGGCTGCACTCCAGCGACTCCCCTGGGCCTGGTCTTGTGGTGGGGATGTTGCTTGCCGTGCTGCTTCCCGGGTGTGCCATGGTCACTTCTCACCCCTCTCTCTGCTCTCCTAGGATGGGGCTGTCCTGCCACAGTGGCTCTGCTCCAACTGTCAGGCTGCATACGACTCGGCTGCCATTGAGGCCGCCCTGGTAGAAGCCTTACAGAGGAAGCTGATGGCCTTTATGCTGCAGGACTTGGTAAGGCCCTGCTGTCAGCCAGGAGTTGCTGGATAGGCGATGGACACTCTGGAGAGACGGAGTATATGTGGGTCCTGCGTCACCTCCCAGGGGACTGCCCCAGTTGATATGTTCTGTCAGTGCCTATTGTACTGGGGCTGGCTGCTGGCACTGTGTCCCAGTGGAGGATGGGAGGCAGTCAGCACATTAATCAGCACGGGTGGTGAGCTGCACAAGACAGCAGGAGAAGGGGAGCTTGGCAGTGCCTCCCAACCACGGCGGGTATCATGGAAGGCTCTGAACACAGGGCTGAGCGATCTGCCTGGGTGGCATCATGGGTGGACAGAGCCAGCAGAGGAAGCCCCAGGACGTGGGCTCTGGGACGAGGCCCCAAACAAGACAGGTGGTGTTGGGGAGACTGGGAGGTTTGGGTGAAGGCCTGGCATGGTGCTATAGGGCAGCCAAGCTTGCACAAGACAAATCCTCCCCAGCACGGGCAGGTGGTGGGGCAAGGGCACCATGCCCATGAGCTGCCCCCATTGCAGGTCTGCCTGAAGTGTGGCGGTGTGAAGGAGACCCACATGCCGGTGTACTGCAGCTGCGCAGGGGACTTTGCCCTCACCATCCACACCCAGGTGGGCTGCACTCCTGTGCACATCACTTCCTGCCCCTTCTCTCGGTTGCCCTGGTGTTCTGCATCTCTCTGTTCCTCCAGGTCTTCATGGAGCAGATTGAGATCTTCCGGAACATTGCCCAGCACTATGGCATGTCCTACCTCACGGAGACCCTGGAGTGGCTACTGCAGAAGGGCCCTCGGGTGGACCCTCAGTGAGGGCACTGGGCGCCACCTCCCCCCAGCTTTCCAGAGCCCCAAGGACAGGGTGGCCTTGGAGTGCCCTGAATGGGCAGCAGCAGGACGTGGCCCTGCCCTGGTGGTGGCCTGAGGGGGTCCTGCACTGAGAAGGCTTCCAGTTCTGAGGGTCATTTTCCATGGAATAAACATGTTTTGAGGCCTTCTGCATCCGCCAGGTGGGATAGGAAAGCCCCAAGACACGTGGCTCACCCAGCTCTTCCTCTAGCCCCAAGGCTATTGACTGTCCCCCAGGGCAGGGCTGGGAGGGGATGCAGGACTGTGGGTGCAGGGGACAGGTACATGCAGGGTTAGAAGGGTTTCCGTGCTCTCTGTGGGGCTGGAGCCTCCTGTGTTCTGTGAAGAGGAACCCCTCCCACCTGCAGTCGGGTGGGAGCAGATCTGGGCTGGTTTCCAGGGAATCCAGACCCCACTCTGTAAGACCAGGGCGCTCACTCCTTGTGGACTTCCCATTCAGAGCAGTCAGGAGAGGGTGTCTGTCACCCAGCAGTGAGGCCTGGAGTCCTGGCCAGGCTGGGACAAGATGGACCTGCATGATGGGACATCTCCTGCCAGCACTGCAGAGGGCCCTGCTGCCTCTTTCCTCCAGCCCCAGTTCACACCCAAGCTCCTCTTCCATGTCCAGGCCCAGGCCGCTGCAGTGAGGCAGAGCCTTCAGGGAATGTGGGAGACCCCACAGGCTCCTGGGAGGCTTGAGTAGCCTTTGTCCTTGCTATCTGATAGCACTTGATATACTTTTTCACTTAAAATTTACACTTTTACCTTTCTTTAGATTGCTGCTGTGTGTTTGTTTGAGCCTGGAAGGCAGGCAGGCAGGCTTGGTATCTAGCATCAGCCTGTCAGTCTCCGCCCATCAGTCCGGGGAGAAATTTGACACTGCTTGGACCTGCTGGCTTGGAATGTGGGCCAGGCCTGAGCTGCACTGAGACCTCCAGAGTGGAGATCTAATCAAATTAGGGCCAGCAAGCAGAGGAAGAACGGCAAGAGTAACTAGGCTTCCTGGAAGCAAAGCTGGAGATGGATGAGGGGCGCGATTGGGCCCAGGGATATCTGTGTCCCTCAGCAGAACCACCCTGTAGCAGGGCAGGGTTGTCCGGGAACTGGACTAGAAACCTGAGCTGCTAGCCTGGCTCCTGAGCTGTGGCCAGAGCCCCAAGTTGAAAGGTGCTTTTCTCCAAACATCTTGCGAACCAAACAGAATGTCACAGGTGTTTGGTGGCCTGTGTGGGACCCGACCGAGGAAGAAAGGGTCTTCATGAGCATTGGGAGCCAATGTCCTCCAAAGCACCAGCAGTTCCTGGGCCTTGCAACAAGGCGGTGCCCTGAGGCCCAGTGTGGGTAGGGGAGTGCTATCTGCCCTGCACTTGGTGCAGCTGCCTTGCCTAGACACTTCCTGATACTGTACCACATGCATGCATGCACAGCCTGACCAGAGGTGCCCTGCACTCTGGTGGCTGCTGAGGGTGGTCACCCAGCCTGGGGATACTGCAGCCACCAGTGCCCTGGATAGGGACACCTGTCCCATATGGGATCCCTTGGCTCACAGCTTTCTCCCAAGAATGAGGCCAGAGGCTCCAGCTCAGTTTTATTAGGCTCAGCATGCTGTGACTTCCAAGGAAAGGGTTTGGGCGATGTTGGGGTGGGAATGGGGGGCAAGAGCAGGGACAGAGCCCCTCAGAACTCAGCTCTGACTTGGGGTTCCAGGTTGTATCAGGGTGGTGGTGGGCAGGGAGGGGTTGAGCTGGCAGGAACCTGCCTGTCCTTGCAGACCTTGGCTGGGCAGGGGTCCCTCTGCTCAGAGTTCCCGGCCCTGGGCTCCCAGGAGCATGGGAACATGGCTGCGGGGCATGCCAAAGGGGCTTTGGAGCTCAGCTCTGCAGCACAATGAGGACCAGAAGCTCAGAGCTGGGCCAAACCTTTGGGGTCCGTGGATGTGGAGTCTTGCTGGGGACACTCAGAGGTGGGGAGCCCTTGGCCTACATGTTGATCGAGGGTGTCCACCATCTGCTCAGATTGGGCAGAGATGGGGTGGGACCATGGAGGGCCAACAGCCTCACCTAGCTCTGCCCCTGGTGGGCCCCACTGGCCAGGTGCTGGGTCCTGGGATTGATGGCTGTGTGGGGGAGGGGCTTGGCCCAAAACAAGGGCTAGCATCACTGGCCAGCTGCTTGAGGGCTGCTGTGGTGTACACACCTTGTCGAATTTCTTATGGCTGTAGACCTTGTTTTTGTTCATGAACGTTAGCAAGATCCAGTCGCATAGGAAGGAGCCCTGAGGCCAGTGGAGACCAGTGGGTGAGGGGCCTGCACGCCCATCCCCACCCAGACCCCCTAGTGGGTTCCTTACCACCCCAATGGAGGTCAGAGCAGTAGCCAGGTTGATGATGGTGGGAATCAGGCTGAACTTCCCTGCCTAGGGAGGAATGGGCTTGGTCTGAGGCTTGCAGGGGCTGCCGGGTCAGCAGGGTCTCGGGGAGGTGGGCCCTGTGCAGAGCTACCTGACCGTGCACAATGACGTCGATGCGGATCCCGTAGGCCTTGATGAGCGTGCGGCTGGTGGTGCCATTCACCCTGTAGTACTTGGCAAACCTGAGGTGGAGTGAGCCGCTGCCCAGCAGGAAGCAGTACCCGAACGTCCGTCCTCTCCCTCTCCGGGGTGTCCTGGGATGGTACCTGAAGTTGTAGCCCGAGGAAGCAGGGACGTGCTTGGGGTCGAGCCTCCGGAAGGAGTACTTGGGGTTGCACTGGGATGCAGGCAGGTCAAGGTCACAGTCCCAGTTGATGACAACCCCGATGACACCACCCTGCGGGGAGGGATAGGAGTGCAGGGTCAGCCCAGGAGCACGTGCCGGGTACCAGTGAGGCCTTCTGGTAAAGGGCTGCCAGGGTGGGTGAGGCCATCCGGCTGTGACAGAGGCTTGCCTCACCCTGTGCGCCAGCTCTGTGAAGTTCTCCCCCGCCTGCTCCACAATGAAGCCCAGCCGGAAGATGGGACAGTAGGGGTCGGAGCCCTGGTCGAAGGTGCAGTGTCTCAGGTAGTCATCCTCCCGGTGTGCAATGTTGCCCCTGAGGGTGGCAGAGGTCTGGAACCCCCACACCTTCTCTGTGGGGTGCCCACACTTGCCACCCGAGGTCCCGCTGCCTCTTACTTGGAGAACTGGAACTTGGGGTAATGGATGCTGTTCTTGATGAGAATGGTGAAGTTCGGGGCCATTTTAGCCAAGAAGTGGCTGAGGAGACAGGACCGTGAGTACCCTCCCTGGAGCCCAAGCAGGCCCCCTCCCTACCTTCATGCCTCATGCCTGCCCCTCTGGCCTGTGAGGAGGGAGGTGCACACCTGACAGAGGCCCCGTCCTCCACCGGGCACCAGCCAGCCACCTCACAGGTCTTGGCCACCCCACGGTAGTAGGGCACGCAGCGCCCTGTCCGCAGCCCTGTGGGGCAGACACTGGCTCAGCCCGGCCCAGCTATGCTCCCACCCAGCCGCCCATGGTGCCCACTGACCATTGCCCAGCATATCCAGCTCCCCAGCTGTGCAGTCGGCATCCGAGTGGCAGGTGGCATTGGGGACCCTCATGCTCTAGGGCGGAGACAGAGTCAGGGACCCACCCTACAAGTGGCCAGGCTCCCCCATTCCCTCTGCTAGCCTCACCTCTGGGCAGGCACCCAGGGCCTGGAAGGGGGTGACCTCGATCCTGGTGATGATGCTGAACACACTGCCCCCCTGGACAGAGAGAGGAGCAGTGGGCCAGGCAGCTCCCGGCCTGGGAGAGTGGAGCAGGGGCCTGGGGCAGGGCGCACCTCTGGGGGCTTCACGTACTCCTCCACGTCCCATACTTTGTGCTCAGACTCAGTGATCCCCTTGACCTTGGTGATGATGGAGCTCTCGGGGCCTGTCTCACTGTCCTGGTAGCTCTTCTGCACGATGAACACGTACCTGCAGGGCGGGGGCTGGCTCCGGATGGGACCAGGACCCCCGCCCCCACCGCACAGCACTGCCCCGGAGCCCCTTCCCTCCAGCCCGGCGCCCCTCCCCAGCCCTACCCCGGCCTGACTCCCCTCTCGTCCCACCGGCGCCCTGCGCACCACACGAAGTAGAGCAGGATGAGCAGCTGCACCGCGCGGTACACGACCCCCAGCCGCCGGTTGCGCACCACGATCACCTTGGGCGTCTCATAGTCCCAGAATGCAGACCAGCAGCCCCGGACCAGGCGCTGGGCTGAGAGGGCCTTGGGGTGGGCGGCGGCCATGGCGCCCCGAACCCTGCTCTCTGGCCGTGCCGCTCAGGTCCCCGCTGCTGCGCCGCAGGTGCCCGAGGTGGGAGGGCTGGAGCTCCGGAGGGGACTGCGAGGCCAGGAGGGAGGAGCGGCGTTGGGTGGGGCTGGGACCTGGCTTGCTGGAGGCTGAGGCCGGCAGCAAACCCAGGCCCACAGCAGGATGTCCAGGGCTCTGCTCTTTATCCACTTGCCGCCTCGTCCCCCTACTGGGGAGAGAACTCAGGGCCTTCGCAGTGAGCTACATCCGCGGCCCTTTTTAACTTTTTACTTTTGAATACGATCTTACCAAGTTGCTAAATTGTCACTGCTAGACTCAAATTGAAGGTCTTGCCTCAGCTTCTGAATGTGGGGATTACAGGTGTGTGCACCACACCCAGCTTCAATCTATTTTTTTCTCTACAAATGAAGAGTTTGGTTTTGGTAACTGTATATCCCAATCTCACCTGCATTATTTTGAAGTAAATCTGAAACATAGTATCTCACGAAATAATATTTTACACTCTTTTTTTAAATTTTATTTTTATTTTACACTCTTCTTTAATGGCGAGGAAACCCACATAACATCTGAGCATTTTGATTAACCATTTTGTGATTGAACAAGGTCCAAGCTGTCCCCCAAAGAGACAGAGACCTCATCACCCTGCCCAGGGAGTAGGCTGTATGTTCACTAATTTGTGTCACAGCAAAAGAATTTCAGGCTGTATCTGTGAGAAGCACAACAGACTTCACTGGGTAGAAGGGACACACTCTGGAGGTGCTGTACCAGGCAAGGTGAGTGACAGGTGTCGCTGTGGAAGATGAAAAAATTCAGTGAAGAGAGCAGTGGGTGGGTGAGCCCAACAGAGACTTTGAGTGGTGGCAAGAGGCTGAGATTTTTTTCTTTTTCTTTTTTTTTTTTGCGCTGGGAATCAAACTCAGGGCCTTGTGGTTGCAAAGTGCGCACTCTAATCACTGAGCTAAACCCCCAGCCCCAAGGCTGAGATTTCTATAAGGGCTGGACATGGAAAGCGTGTGGGTGACCTGGATGAGTGTCAGGAAGACCATCTTTAGGTCGGCTGCCTTTGCCCCTCCCAGCAGCGCCTGTGTGACGTCCAGAGTGCACACTGGTAGAGCCAATCTCCAGGTCCACCACCTTGGTCCTCGTGGAAGGCCACAGTAAGGAAACCTTACTGTGAGTCTGTGGGGATGGTGGGATGGAGATCTTCAGTGCACAGGGGAGAAGTGTGGGCCCAGCTGGCAGGCTTATTGTATCTTTGACTCTTAGGAATTGTTTTGGAGTTTCTTGGGAAGGAAAAAGGGGTTGTATCTTTGGATAACTTTGCGTCCTGAAGATGCACTTTCCTTAAAAATACAATTTCAAGTTACAAGTTTGTCTCCTTTCTATCTTTCTCTCTCTCTCTCTCTCTTTTTTTATTGGTGCTGGGAATGGAACTCGGCCTTCTGCTTGCAAGGCAAGCGCTCTAACTACTGAGCTAAATCCCCAGCCTTATCTATTTCTTCTATCCTACCTCAATTTTATTTTTAAAATTTAAAAAAATTTTTTGAGACAGGGTCTCACTTTATAGTTCAGGCTGCCGGCTGACCCCACGGTTCAAGGAGCAGATGCCAGGCTGTGCCCGCCTGCCCACCATATGTCCCCGCCGTCCGTCTTCATCAGTGCAGAAATATGTCAGGCAGGGACGGGGCTCTGACCTTCCTGATGAATGAGTCCTTTGCTCTGTTAATCTCTGTCACATTTAACTTTGCCTGAAGTTCTCTTTTAACAGAACACGTTTTCAGCCGTTGCCGGGACATACCTGCAGTGGGG
This sequence comes from Hystrix cristata, assembly GCA_004026905.1. Lineage (NCBI taxonomy): Eukaryota > Metazoa > Chordata > Mammalia > Rodentia > Hystricidae > Hystrix > Hystrix cristata. The sequence continues at coordinate 33,630 of PVJO010003009.1, forward strand.
ATGACAGGCCCCAGGACAACCCTGTTGCACTTTGAGGACACCTTGCTGTTTCCGAGTGGCTGCGTCGCTTGCTGTTCCACCAGCCATGTCCGAGTGTGCCAGCTTCTCCTGTCTCTGCCCATTTGGGTGCGTCCCACGTCCTGGGTCCCTTCTGTCCTAGCAGGTGACTTCATTTGTGCCTCTCTGGTGCTTGCAGGTGCTGATTATCCTGCAGGTGCTGATTATCTCTCTTCTGCTGTGTCCTCAGCCATTGGTGTAAATTTTTGGGGAGGAGCTGTTTCTGTTCAAGTCCTTTGCCCATTTACTTATTTAGGTTTTTTAAAGCAGGGTCTCACTGTATAGTCCAGGCTGGCCTTGAACTTGAGGTGATCTTCCTGCCTCAGCCTCCTGAGTATGGTATTACAGGCATGTACCACTACGCCTGGTTCTTTATTCATTTTTAGATCAGATTGTCTTTTTGTTGTTGAGTTGTAGGAGTTATATTTTCTAGATACTAGACATCTGTCAGATAGATGATTTGTAAATATATTCTTCTATTTTGAAAGTTATCTTTTTATTTTCTTGATAATCTCCTTAGATGCAGAAAAGGTTTTAATTTTCATGAGGTTCAGTTTTTCTGTTTTTCCTGATGTCTTTTCTTTCTTTCTCTCTCTCTCTCTCTTTTTTTTTTTTTTTTTTTTTTTTTTTTTTTTTTTTTTTTTTTTTTTTTTTTTTTTTTTTTTTTTTTTTTTTTTTTTTTTTTTTTTTTTTTTTTTTTTTTTTTTTTTTTTTTTTTTTTTTTTTTTTTTTTTTTTTTTTTTTTTTTTTTTTTTTTTTTTTTTGTCTTTCTTTTTGGTTATTTGAGACAGGATCTTGCTATGTAGCTCAGGCTGGCCTGGAACTCATAGTGATCCTCCTACCTCAGCCTCCTGAGTGCTAGTATCATTAATAAGAGTACATTTTCAGATTCAAACTGTGAAGATTTACCTCTAATTTCTTCTAAGATTTTTATGGCTTTCGCACTTACATCTAGGTGATTGTTCTTTTTTTTTGAGACAGGGTCTTGCTGTGTAGTCCAGGCTGGTCTTGAACTCACTATGTAGCCCAAGCTGGCCTCAAACTTGTGGCAGTCCTCCTGCCTCCGCCTCCTGAGCACTAGGATTACAGGCCATTTAGATTATTATTCTGTTTGAGCTGCGATGAGAGGTAGAGGTCCAGCGTCATCCTTTTGCACCTCAATACCACCTCGTCCCAGGATCACTCGTTGGACAGACCATTGTTCGCCCATTGGAGTTTTGGCACCCCGTAGCAATCAGTAGGCTGTTGATACAGAGTTTATGCCTGGACACTCAGTTCTGCTCTGTGGTCTATGTGTGTCCTTATGCCAGCACCACAGGGTTTTCGTTACTACAGTTTGTAGTAAGTTTTAAGACTGGAAAATGTAAGATCACCTTTGTTCTTTTTTCTGTTTTATTTTTTTGGGGGGAGGTGTTGAGACAGGTCTTGGTATGTAGTCCAGGCTGGCTTTGAACTTGTGGTGATCCTCCTGCCTCAGCCTCCCAAGTGCTAGGATTATAGGTGGGTGCTACCACGCCCAGGACTTGTTGCTTATGCTTTTGATGTCCTTTCTGAGAATCCATCACCAAATCTAAGGCCACAAGTATTTACTCCAGTGTTTTCTTCTAAGATTTTTTATAGTTTTAGCCCCTAAGTTTAGGTCTTTGGTGGATTTTGCATTGATTTTTGGATCATTCTAACTTCATTCTTTTCCGTGTGGATACCCAGCTATCCCAGCACCACTCGCTGAAAGCCTGCTTTTTCCCCACTGGATTATTTTGACACTAATGTTACAATTAGTTTATTTTATCCTACTTTAGCTGCTGCATTATCGTATTATTCACTTTCCTGTCAGCTGGGACACCTGGCGCTTAAAGGAGGAGAGGCTTGTTTTGGCTCACAGTTTCAGAAATCTTGGTCCATGCAGTCTGTTGGCTCCCGGGCAGAAGCAGCATGCTAGAGGAGCCTGGCTGAGGAGGCTGCTCATCTCATAGCAGCCAGGAAGCAGAAGGAAGGGACGAGCCAAGGACAAGAATGCACCCTTCTAGGTCACACCCCAGTTACTTGTCTCTCCTAACCAGGCCCCAGCTCCTAGCACCACATTCGGCATGTTCCGTACAGCACTCCCACGGACCCAGTCACCAACCAAGAGCCCTGCTTCTGAGCACAGGAGACCTTGAGGGGACATTCGTGATCTCAACCATAACATTCGGCCCTCAAACCCCTAAAGACTCAATGTGCTTCTCACTTCCCCGCGGCTCAGGAACGGCCCTGTTAGGGCTGCTGCTGGCCCTGGTCTCAGACCTTCCCAAGGGACATGACAGAGAGTGACATGACGCACTCAGCTCGTGGCCCCACTGATGAGCTTCCCTCCGCCCTTCAGTGTGCTTCTCTTTATGCAAAATGCATGTAGTTCTTCTCCGAGTTGCCAAAGTTCTAACAGTTCCAGCATTGCTGAAAAGTCTGAGTCCAAAGTCTCTGGGCCTCAAGGCAGATTCTTACCTGCGAGCCCTGTAAAAATGAAAAAGAAAGTTAAATTCTGTCACTGTAACAGTGACACAGAGTAAACATTCCCATTCCAAAAGGGACGAATAGGGTGATAGGGAGGAATCAGAGCAAAGCAAGACCAAAACCCAGCAGAGCAAACATTAAATTCTTTTGGTCTGTGTCCAGCACCTGGGGCAAGTGAACTTCAAAGGGCTTGGGTGGCCTCGTCCCCACAACATTACTGGTTACATCTCTTATGTCCTTGCTTTTGGGGCAGCTCCACTCACTGCCTGTGCCTTCCTCTGCAGATGTTCCATGTTCCTGGCTTCTCCAACTTTCTGGGGTCTCCACTGCATTTTCAGCTTCACTTTTACAGCTTTACCCATTGCCCTCTCAGGACATGCTTCCTGGCCTCCCAGGCCTTCTTCTGAAATCTGAGTGGAAGACTCCCTGACCTCTCTTGCACTCTGCATATAGAGAAAACCACCACCATGTGGATGATGTGAGGGTCTGCAGCCAGCTTGAGCAGTAGCCCAGCCCCCTTGAACCATGGCTGCAGCAGCCTGACTGCCTGCATGTCTGAGCAGTCAGGCTGCTCAGTGGGATTGTGAACTGAGTCCCAGCATGCCTTGCAGCTCTCTTAAAGCAAAGTTTTTCACTTTTGGATCCTTGAGCCTGCAAAGAGTGGGGTCTTACTGATTCTCAGGCATCCTTCCTGTTGTCCTGATGCAAAGTACTTGGCTTCTTTTTAATGCTGATCTTTTCAGCCACTGTCCTCTGAGCCCACTCTGACCAGGGCTGTTCTGGGATCTCTGCTGGGTGCAGGTGCCCTGGAGGTGAAGCCATGGAATTTGTGCTAGGTCAGAAGGGGCCTGTATCCCCCACATTCCAAAGCTGTCAGGAGAGGAGTTGTCATTGATGAGGAGCTCCAGGCTCCACACAGAGACTCTGGCTGCCCTCCAGGTGCCAGCCTGGGGAGGAAGCTGAGCTGGACTTGCTTATGTGGCCTGCAGTGCTCCAGCAGCCTAGGGGCCCCAGACTGCTGCCTGGGCAACTTGCCAGACACAGGCTCACAGGGTGGGAGAGGAGAATGTGTACTCCGCAAGCCCAGAGTGTGTGGGAGCTTTGCTCTGTGGTGCTGGAGAGTGAACGTTGTGCTTCACTGGTTGTGAGGCCCCCTGTCCTTTCTGCCACCCAGCTGAGCCTCCCTGTCCCAGCTGCTTCCTCATGCCCCCTAGTCCCTGGCACTGTCTGATTTAGCCCCCACTTGCACTCCTGGGAGCAGAGGCCACAGACTGTCACTCTCTGAATCCTTGCCAGCTGCCCTGTCCTATCTGCAGAGTCCTTGCCCCACCTCCCTGCTGAGCAGGGCTAACTCTGGGCAGTACCACGGCACCCTAATCAGAGCCCTTTCCTCTGGGAGCCTGGCACTTGGTCGACCAAAAATCAGCGACAGGTGAGGGACCCACACTACATGCTCTGGGAGCAAGAGTGGGCAGAGACGAGGGAGAGGAACCACAGCTCTTCAACAGAGCTGGAAATCAGCCCCACCCTGGGCCTGGAGCATGGGCACCCTTAAAATGGGCTGTGATCTTGGGGGAAGGTGGCCCTGAAGAGCCAGCATCCCATGTGCTTGGTTAGGGGGTGTTCAGCAGTCTCTGGGTGGTCCTGGTTGGATGGGGACGGAAGAGGGAAGCTATGGTTACTGGAGGAGATCTCGGTGACTTCCAGCCACCTGTGTGGCCAGAGTCCTGTGGAGGCAGAATCCTGGCACATTCAGTCCCTTCTGCTGGGGTGGACAGGAGAATTCAGAGGTAGATGGACCTGGCTCAGTGACTCCACTGTGACTCCATCTACATAGGGGCTGGTGACCTTCCTGGAAACAGCAGGTGGGTTGGACTCACCTCTAACCAAGAAAAAGGTGGGACCCATGACAGTAGTGGACTGGACTCCCTTCGAAAAAGATGGAGTAGGACCACTGAGTATCAAACTGAATGAGGACCAAGGACATTTCCCACTGATGGGAAATGGGTGCAGGCCTATGGGTGACCTGCAGGTTCTGGTTTTATGTGTGGAAACCTGAGAGGCCTCATGCTCAGCACCAAATGCCCCTGGGACCCTGGGTTGAGCCAAGCTGTGGGTGTACCTCAATGGTGACGCTTCCTTACAGTGGTGCGGATGCCCAGCTGGCTTCTGGTGGTTGGCACCCGTGGAGGGGTTTGCGTTGCAAAATGACATCAGGGGCCAGGGGATCTTTCCCTGGAACTTGTGGTATCTTTGCAGGATTCTGTGTCCTGCTTTTACTAAGCACATTGAGGGTCTGGATCAAGGGGCCACTAAGATGCAGAAGAAATGGGGGGCAGTAGAAGCAAGCTTCTGGGAAAGAGCCCCATGGGGACAGCATGTGCCAAAGCAAGAGGGGCTGTGGCCTTCTCCACATGTGGCACAGCTGAGCTGCAGGGCACCAGTGGGCTCTGCCTGAGACATTTTTGCAAAATGTACTGAACGGAAGACCAAGTGTTCTCACCATTGTAAGTGAGCAGTTCCAGGGTGTCGCATGCGTTCAGGGCCCTGCACATCCTCACTGTCCTACACAGCTGGAGCTTGGCACCACAGTGCTGCCTCCCCTCCGTCCTGGCCCGGCGCCCCGCCCTCATCTAGGTCAGAGCCTGGGTCTGACCTTCCTAGACCCCACGCAAGTGAGCCCGCAGAACCGGCCTTCCCTGCGGCTCATCTGAGCGAGCAGACCCTCTGCCGCGTGTGTTGGCTGTTGCCGTGCTCTGCCCACAGTGCACCTGCAGTCCCTGACCTATTGAGCAGAGTCCTCCTGGGAATCTGGGGCTGCTCCGTCTCTGGGGTGCGTCACACCTGATTTGGAACCTGGGCCTGCAAAAGAGTCCAGGACTATGAAGAGGCAGGTTTGAGATTTTAAAATATTCAGTTGGGATTCAGTTTGGCTTTTATGTTGTTCCATTAAATTGTATTTAAATTGTGTGCTTGTATGTTCACAGGCAGGGCGTGAACGTGTTCACATGGGGTTTCTGTGATGTGGAGGCCAGCTGGCTGTGAGTGGGCCTCCCTGAGTGCTTCTGACCTCACTTCAGCGAACTGAGGGAAGTTGAAGGGCCCCCACTTCAGGGAGGATGAGGCCTCAGAGGGCAGGGACTGGTGACTGTGGTGGCCCAGAGAGGGACAGGCTAGGAGAGGGAGTGGCACCAGCTCGGTGGCCCTGAGAAGGGGCAGGGCATCCCATGGAGTGGTCTGGGCACACCTGGCTTCCTCTCATGGTCCTGAGTGGCAGATGGGGCAGGAGTCACAGGAGACACAATCTGTGCTGGATGTTGGCTCCGGGCTGCGGTTGCCAGGCTGTGATTCCAGGTCCTGTTGGTTTTTCCTTGGTCTGCACTGTCTGTCCACCTCTTGGGACCGAACGGAGTTCCCTGGGGCCAGAGGTGTGAAAGTCATCCGGTCAGGGTTGAGCTGCTGTGCGCACCCCACAAAGCCAGCTGGTGGTAATAAGAGGGTCCTCACGCATGGTGCCTGGTGTCTGGTATGGCCATCACGACAGACCCACCGGCCCACGGGGTGCTGTGAGGCCATGACCTTGCGCAAGGAGCGTGCCTGGCCACTGTCCACTTGTCTTGGACCCCGTGACAAAGACGGTTGTTCCAGGACTTCTGATGCAATTGGCCTCATTGTCACCCCTAAGAACTGCCCAGTCTTCTCCAGGGGTCCCTGCTCAGTCAAGACCCATACCACACAGAACCAGACCCGAAGTGGCATAGATGTGGTGGAGCCTGCTCCTGAGGCACGTGTCTCTGGAATGCAGAGAAGGACCTGAGGAGATGCAAGCCGACACACTGCCCACAGGGCCCTCATAGAGCCCAGAAGTGGAGCCCAGACCAGGCCCTGCAGCAGCTTCTCAGAGTCCTGGGGCAGCTGTACAGGGAGGCTCTGCATGCTGGCCAGGGCGCTGTGTTCTCCTGGCTGCCTGTACAGAGGAACCCACAAAGAATCTGCTCAAACAAATGAGCGAAGGAACCTCCCCTGCTTCAGCCTCCTTGAACTGCCCTCCTTGCCTCACTGCAGCAAGGTTTCTGCTGCTGTTCTATGCACCAAGCAAAGGCTGGCGACTGTGAGACTGTTGCTTCTTGGTTCTGGCAACGTCTGGGGCCCAATGTGGAGATGCTGAGCAACCTCACACTGAAAGAGAAACTTTAGACAAAATAAATACAAGAGTGTTGAGCTGAAAGCATTTACAGAGCAGGCCCTCGGAGCCCGAGGGTGGACATTCTGCAGGATGTCGGAAAGACATTGTCAATGTATCGCCATTCGCTGAGCCTGGGGCTTTGGTTGCTGTCTTTCTATGCATCTTTCTTTTTCTTGGTGGCAACAGATCAAAATGCAGCCCTGCCTCCACCGTGCTGTGTTCTCTTCTGGATGAACGCCCCAGCTGCGCCTCTGCTGCTCACAAGCCGTGGCTTGTTGTGAATAAACTGAAATCCGAAGTCACAGGACCTGAAACCTGCAGTGGCTCCATGTCTGCCAGTTTGCTGAGGAAGCCCAGGAGTCCCGCTGTGTTGTGGATTCTGCCCTTGAGTGCAGAGGGATCTTTGGAGTTCTGTGGGGAAAAGTGGGTCTCACAGCCAGCACCGCCAGTGCCAGAGAGATGCTGTGCTAGCACTGTAGGCCACAGTGTGCTCTCGTGTGCCAAGGCCCTAGTTCCTCTCTGACCTCCACCTCAGCTGCTAGGCCTGGACCCTGCGGACTCGGCATTGCCTGGCCATACATCTGTCCCCACAAAGGGTAGGCGGGCAGGAGGTGTGTCTTCCCACTAGCCCTCACCTCAGCTTGACCTGTGCCCCGCCCCTTGTCCTGGCACCCGGCCAGCGTCTGCCCCCCGGGCTCGGCATCTGCCCTCCTTTGGCCCAGTGCCCAGCCCAAGCAGGCAACTCACCAGGGACACAGGAAGGTTAAACTGTACATTGCAATTGGCAGATCCTGCAGAGAGCAGAGGGCCAAAGCCACCACAGCCCAACTGGGAATTGCCTGAGAATCCAAACTCCCTCCCTTTTCAGATGGGCAGCCAGGTCTATGACGGTTCCCAGTGCTTCCTCAAGGTCCCTGAAATCCAGAGCTGTCCCAACCCTGAGGACAGGGACCCAGCTGATGCCATGTCCTGGGTCCTGAGCCAGCGATGATGTTGTCACCCCAGGCCTTGGTGTGTCCACACCAGGAGCAATGGAAATCAGAACTAGGAGGAGACATTGGGTCTGTGGCCTTGTGGCTCAGGGCCCGGTCAGATGCACTGGACTCCCTGCTCCACTGTGGCGCAGTCAGCATTAGGCCCAGGTCCTCTGCTCCCTGCAGGATTTTGAGCACAGGGATGGTGTTGGTACAAGGACAGGCTGCCAGTGCCTGGGACAGCTTTCCAGGGCGACACATGCCCAGGCACAAGAAGGGCTCTGTGTGTGTGTGTGTGTGTGTGTGAGAGAGAGAGAGAGAGAGAGAGAGAGAGAGAAAGAGACCTTCAGAGGGGGATGGGGGTACAGGAGGGGAGCCAGTGCCTCTCTGAGCAGCCATGGTCCCCAAGCCCAGGGACAGCAGCACATGGCAAGTGCCTGACCTGAGGTCTCCTTCTGGGGTGCATCTCTGTGGGACCAGTGTGTCAGAGCCCTGAGAGAAGATGCCCAACTCCAGTCGCACTTCACAGCCAGCTGGGGTGGAGTCCACCTTCCCACAAATGGCAGCAATAAACTACACAAAACTAAAAACTGACCATCTGAGGTCACAGGGACAGCTTGGTGTACAGGAGGGCCTTCCCCACGGGCGCAGTTCTTTCATTCCCTGTGTGAAGACAGCCTGGCTTGCAGGTTGGTTAGAGCCGTGGGACAGCCACAGCAGGGAGGCCAGGGAAGCTAGCAGGAAAGGAGGGGCCCAAAGGGAGCCAGAGAGGAGCCGGGGCAGCCACCATGCAGAGGTGGTGTTGGGATCTGTCTTGCTGACTGACAAACACACGCACCAGCTTTCCAGACGGCAGAGTCCAGACCATCGCGACATGTCCCCCCAGGGCTCAGGCTGCTTGCCGAGACTGAGCCTCCAGAGAGGCAGGAATGTGACCCTTTCCCTCAGGCACCCACCAAAGCTGCTGGCAGAAGGAGCATTTGGAGGTGGTGGGGACTGTGGTCATGGGAGGTTGGCCTCTTGCTCCCCTCTCTCAGCTCTCCCCTCACTCTGGGTTTGCAGTCGGCCTGCACCTGAGGGACAGTTGCTCGGTTGCCCCCGCGTGGCAAACCGGCTTTCCCCAGATTGCTGGTGAGAAATGACGCCCTCTCCTGACCGGCCATGCTGCCACCATAGTCCTGCACGGCTGAACATGGCTTCCTTCCTGTCCCCACGTGTGGCTCCCTCCCCCAGGACCTCAGCGCTGAGGATGCAGTGCCACCCTGTGCTGGGGCTCTTAATCTGCATGTGTCACCATTGACGTGTTCCTCCGTGTACACTTGTGTGTTCTCACCTTATCAACTTAAATTATTTAGACTTTTCTTGTTATGGAGAGTAACACACTGTTTTCGATTTTCTTTTTTTTTCATTTTTTAAAAAAATTTTATCAGTACATGTTTGCAGCGCATAATGATTACATTCATTGTGGGGAATTAGTACAGGTACATAACACACCTCAATTCTTTTTTTTCTGCTTCCCCTCCAACCCCTCCTTTTTTTTTTTTTTGCCAGCTTCAGATTCATTTATTTATGTCTTTATTAATACAGATGAACAGATTAATAGGCCAAAAAACATAAAACAGACAATTATATTAAATCAAGGTACACTTTTAGACACACCGTTCATGCTGAATTATGGTAACTTTTTTCTCTCTTCTCTTTTATTATCTGTCTTTTATATTGCACTTCATTTATATATTGAGTTTCTCATATAAGAGAAACCTATTTTCTGTCTTCTAGTTATGGCTGGAAGGAGAAACTTTTGAATTTTCAGTAGATCTTGCCTCAGAGTTCCTCCCTTGTACTTGCAACAGTTTGTAGAGTTGACTGGATTTTCTCTCGTGGCTTTGTAGCCTGGGAGGAAAAAGAACGCCGGGACCTGCCCTCCGAGTTCCGGGGAAGAGCTCCCCGGCAGCCAGACCGGGGGCTGCCCGTGCAGACCTGGGAGGCGGAGGGGCCATCGTCCCCTGCAAGCACAGGCTCCAGTGTCTGTGGAGATGACACATCCGGTGGGACACTGGGGAGGGTGATGGTCACTTATGCAGTGGACATCTGAGTGCTGGTGAGGGCTGCAACCTGGCCTGGGGAGAGGTGCCCGGGGCGAGACCTGGGGAGCAGCCGGCGGCGCTGCAGTCTCCCGGGGACAGCAGCTGCTCTTGTTTGAGTTAGTGAAGGACACAGTAGTTCAAAGCCGTTTCCCCCTCTGTGTTAGAAAGCAGTGAGCTCTCAAGCCAGGGAAGGACAAAAGTGACCCTTCAGTAGGTCCTGCTGAGTGATAGAGTTTAGTCTGACACGCTATAGACGGTGACTCCGGCCTTGAGATGGAGGTGTTCTGTAGCAGCAGGGCGGGGAGCAGGGAGGCGACAGAGAAGGTGGACATGCATGCCTCTACTGTTGTCCACACCTTGGACAGCCCAAACCAGAGTGAACCTGGTGTGGACCAGTGACTTGGGGCAGCGCCAGGGTTCATGGCTGCCACCCAGTCACCTTCAAATGACAGTGACTTGGGGCAGGACCTGACAACTTGATTTCCTGCACAGTTTTTCTGTAATCCTGAAGCTGCATAGAAAACCCAGTTCATTGATTTCGTAGAAGTCTGTTTGGGAGAGGAAGGAGCAGAGGGTGGGCAGCTGGCGGGGTATTTGGGGACCTGCTCTACTCAGCCTGGGACCCCACAGGTCTGTGGCACAATGGTCGATGTGGCCTGGACGAGGACATGGACATGGATGCCACTGTTGCTGCTGCTCTGGGCCGCACCGGGGCTGGAGGCCTGGAACAAGGTGAGTGCCAGCCTTGCCGCCTATCCTGAGTGGCACGGGGGCCGAGCCTCACAGGGCGGCAACCTGGACATTTGCTGTGCCATGGTGGACACACCTGATACCTGCCCTCACTGCTGCCCAAATCCACATGTCCCTGTTGCTCGGGGGCCCCAGGACCAGGCAAACGGACTCCTTCCCTTGATCGCTTTCCAGTGCCTCAGGCCTGCTCCCGCTCTGTCCCTGGCTGCGGTCCCTCCAGTGAACCTGGGTTCAGCCCAGTCAATACGATTTTGTTTCCCCACAAAGGTCTCTGCTCCAGATCCAGGTTAGCTGTGTGACCCTGGGAAAGTTACTTAGCCTTTTTGAGCTTCAGTCTCTTCCCTTGTGACATGCCAGGTGCAGGGGTGTAGAGGGGGTGCTGCCAGCTCCGGCGGCAGCCCTTCCTGTCCATGCCCCACACCCCGCCCTCGCTCCTTCTGTCTTCTGCCTCCCCTCTGCACAATCCGGGCCGCTGTCCCCCACCCCATCTCTGTGCTGGGCCCTGAGGAGGTGGCTGGGTGGCGGGTGGTGGCAGCACTGGTCCAGCGACTCTGTTGCAGGGTGTGGGGGAGGCCTGCGAGGAGCACCAAGAGTGCCGGAGTGGTTGCTGTGTTCCCAACAGCTTGAACCCTCAGCGATTCTGCACTGCTCAGACCTTTTTCCTTCACTGCTCACCCTGGCACAAGGTGCGTGGCCTGTGTGGCATGGGCAGGTGGGGGTGGGCTCGGGTCGGGGACATGTGAGGACGCTAGGTCCTGTCCCCACAGCCCATCGGCTATCGGTGCCTCTTCCACTGGGAATGTCAGAGCAACTGCTGCGTCCAGATTGGGCACGGCATGGTGAGGGCCTGCACAGCCAAGACCATCTTCCAGCAGTGTGTGCCCTGGCGCAAGGTGGGCAGCACCCTCGCCATGTCCTCCTAGTGGTGATCCCGGGACTGTCCTATGTGACCTCCACCCTGTCCTCAGCTCAGAGGAGACCTCTGCAGGAGCCACCGAGACTGCCTGAGCCAGTGCTGCATCCAGCAAGTGGACTCTGGGCCCCGCCGCTGCACCCCCCGCAGCGGCGTCCTGGCCCGGTGCTTGCCGCAGTGAGTCCCTTCGGGGTGGGCAGGAGTGACAAGCACACAGTGCCCAGACTGGGTAGGGCAAGCACGCAGGGCCAAAGTTGCCATGCTGAATGTCTGTGTCCATGTATGATGTGTGTGGGGCCCACGGGCCCCGGAGTCGTAGGCACAGAGTGGGGCAGAGTGGGGCTTCCAAGCCAAGCACGGAGGATCAGTATGGCCACAAAAGGCTGCTCAGGGTCCCTTGGGGACCAGTGACAGTGCCCGGGTGGGAAGGCCAAAGCAGGGTGGGGATGAGAACCAGGCCGACCTGTAAGCATGTGTCTGTGCGTCTCTGTGCGTGTCTGTATCTCTGTGTCTGTGTCTCTGTCTCTGTAGACCTCTGCATGTGTGTCTGCATGTCTGTGTGCAGGAGGCCGCCACACCGCCAGGCAGGAGCATCTCCTACTCCCCTCGCCAGCTTTTGGGTTTCGGAATGCAACCAGGCCTTGTGATACCTGGCGGTGAAGTTGCCTCCAGGATTTGTGGGAGGGCTGCGGGACTGGGCCAGCTGCTTCCTCTCTGGGTTCCAGGATGCTGCCGGGATGTTTCCACCTGGCTCTTCAGGATGCCCTTGAAGTTGCAGGAGGATCCATGTCCCCCTGCCATGGTATCCTTGTGGGACCAGTCACACCGTCCGTTCCCTCTGCTCCATGCAGTTCTAATTCGCAGCATTTCCTTCAGGGAGTGAGCCCCAGTCTGCACAGCAGGACCAGACCTGGACCCCGGTGTGCTCATCCTGGACCCGGCCAGGGAGAAGCTGTGCTTTCCTGGCCCTGGGATCCCCGGGCACAGGGATGCTGTCCTCTGCTCCAACAACGTGGTATCGGTGAGCAGAGACTGCAGGTCTCAGATGCGCAGCCCAACTGCATAAATAAATGTCCTGATGGCAAGGTGTATGCACGGGGTCTGCATGGGTCTGATGTGGGCATTTCCCAAGCCCCATCCCGCATGGAGAGGCCACTCTGCACCCCCGCCCTGCACAAGGAGGCTCGAGGGCCGCTCTGTCACCAGAGGCGAAAACAGCCTACTTGAGCGCCACTGAAGGTTCTAGAACACAGAACCGTGTTCTGGGGCGTCCCCCTGGCAGTGAGGCTGCCGAGGCCACCTCCTCCCCTTTTGCCTCCAAGGTCCCTAAGTCATGCCAGAAGTGGGGGGTTTTCCACCAGGGCGCCAGGGCCTGCTCACCCCAGCCCCGTACTCCAGGTGCTGCTGTCACCCATGCCCGCTCCACAGAGCTGTTCAGGGCCATGGTTCCTGAGGCCTGCTGTCTGTGTCAGAGTCCTGGAGACCGCTCCGTGCAGCCTTCCAGGCCCACTGGCTCTGCCCGGGCGGAGGCTGCTCACTCGTGGTTCTTCCAGCAGCATTCTGGGGTCTCTGAGGACCCTGGCACTGCCAGCCCCCGTGGGGCCTCACAGGTGCAGGTGCATGGCAGGTCAGGGCCAGTGTGACAGTGGGCACCGGCCACAGCAAAGAAATCACAGCAAACTGGGAATTTTTATCTTAGTGGTACATTTTAGATATACATAATAACATTCATACAGGGAATTTGTACCTGTACATGATGTATCTGGTTACTTTTTTTCCCATTCCCCTTCCCTCTCTTGAACCCCTTTTCCCCTCATTTTTTTTTTTTTTTTTGTGGTGCTGGGGATCGAACTCAGGCCCCTGTGCTTACAAGGCAAGCACTCTAATCACTGAGCTAAATCCCCAGTCTTCCCCTCCTTATTTACAAAAGCTTTGTTTCCATTTTTTCCTTCTATTCTCTTTTTTTGTCTTGTCCCTCCCTTCCTTTCCCCCTCCCCCCTCACTTGTTCTTCCCACTTGAATGATTTCACTTTCCCCAACATATATTATAGACTTTGATCCTTATTTACACTTCGTTTCTCACACCACAGAAACAATGCGGTATTTAAACATGTGTGTCCAATTTATTTCACTTAAGAGAATGATCTTAAGGTGCATCCACTTACCTAGAAATGTCTCAAGCTTATCCTTCTTTATGGCAGAGTAGCACTCCATCGTATAAAAAAAAAACACATCTTCTTTATTCATTCATTGGTTGATGGGCATTTGGGTTGTTTCCACAATTTAGCTATTACAAACTGTGCCACTATAAACATGGGTGTGTATATATCACTGTGGTATGATGCTTTTAATTCTTTTGGGAAGATGCCAAGAAGGTGAATGGCTGGGTCAAATGGAGCCTCTATTTTTAATTTTTTGAGGAATTTCCATACTGATTTCCACAGTGGTTGCACCACTCTTCATTCCCACCAACAGTGGAGGAGGGTTCCTTTTCCCCACACTCCCGCCAGCATTTGTTATTGGCTGATTTCTTGATAATGGCCATTCTTTCTGGAGTGAGATGGAATCTCAGTGTTATTTTAATTGCATCTCTCAAATGATCAGTGATGGTGAACATTTTTTTCTATATTTATTTGCTGTTTCTACTTCTTCATTTGAGAAGTGACTATTCATTTCAGATACCAATTTTTGGACTGGGTTTTTAAATTTGGGGGGGCTGGTTTTTTTGAGTTCTTTATATATTCTAGATATTAGTCCTTTGTCTGAGGAACAGCTGGCAAAATTTTTTTCCCACTCTGTGGGTTGTTTTTTCACTCTGTTGGTGGTTTCTTTTGCTGTGCAAAAGCTTTTTAATAAGATGAGATCTCAGTTGTTGATTCTTTGTGATATTTCCTGGGCGATTGGGGTTTTGTTCATAAAGTTTTTGTCTATGCCTGTGTCTTCAAGAGTTCTGCCTGTTCTATCTTCCAGCAGATTTAGTGTTTCTGTTTTAATATTTAGATCTTTGATCCATTCTGATTTTAGTTTAGTGCATGGTGAGAAATATGGGTCTAGTTTTAATCTTTTCCAGCACCATTTATTATAAAGAGGCTATCTTTCTTCCAGTGAAGGTGTTTGGCCCCTTTGTCAAAGAGAAGGTGGCTGAGCATGTTTGGAGTTGTTTCCGCATCTTCTAATCTGTTCCACTGACCCTCAGGTCTGTTTTTTTGCCAGTACCATGCTGCTTTCTTATCATAGTAGCTTTGTAATGTGATCTCCCCGGCTTTGCCTTTGTTACCCACAGTTCCTTTTGCTATTTTAGGTCTCTTCTGGTTCCAAATGAATACGATACACCATTTTAATGGATTTTATCACTTCTATGGCAATTTTACCTCTATTTTTCTGACTGCACAGTCTTTGATCACATGTTTATGAGTTAACAATTTTGTATTTTCTACAAAAAGAATAGACAATCAGTTTAATCTCTCCACAGAAAGAGTCAATTATTGTCTTTTTTCAACTTAAAATTAATGCTAACACAATATCGAAACTACTTTTCCTTCATTTATTTTTACCAGCCCATATTTACAGTACATGATCATCGCACGCCTTGTGTGGAGCTGGCGCACAGACACGACCCAACTTCATTCTGTCTCCCCCCTTCTCCTCCCTCTCTCCATCCACAGCCTGTTACTTTCTGTTGACAGACGTTACTCAGAACTGCCACTTCACACCTGGGGAAATTCCTTGCTGGTCACATCTTGAGGTTTGTGCCACAACAAACCTTGAATTCTGATAAACTGACTTTAAAATGATTCCTGTGGAAAATTGGGGTGAGCTATTGAGGGCTGAGTTTTCTACATGTCTGAGCCCACATGGCTGTTAGATCTCAGTCTGTCTCCCCCACTTGGGCTGACGCTAACAGCCCAGCACCTCAGGCCCTTGTGCTTGCTACACGAGTGCTCCCCTACTGAGCTAAATCACCAGCCCCCAGCACCTCCCTCTTGGTGCCATGAGCTTGCCTGGAGCCAAGGAACTGCCTGCTTGTGCATGCACATGGGCACATGTGCCTGTGCATGGGTGTGTGTACACACGTGTGTGCCTGTGCTTGTGCATGGGCGCATATGTGGGGATGGGTGTTGCACATCCCAGGTCGTGCCGGCTGGGTACCAGCGTAGGGATCACCCAACACTGCAGTCAGGAGCCCAGCGGGCAGTCACATGGGGTCCTAAATATCAAAATGCTGGGTCCAGTTTAGAATCAGAATTTAGAAGCCAGGAGTAGATTTTAACCCTTTGAATAAAATAAGAAATTGTGAGTCTGTGTTGTCCATAAATGCAGTGAGGCATTTCCCCTTAAGGTAAGCTGACAGAATGTGTGCAGAACTGAACAGTGACCCTGTCTGGGCGGTCCCCATCGCTGCCATCCAGAACCCTGGCCATGCCTCATGTGAGGACAGACAGCTCTGTGGAGGGGAAACCGGAAGCCTCTTCCAGACTCAGGTTGGTGGGGAGCTGCAGGTTCTGACTGGGAGTCTGGGCTGGAGATGCGAGGGCTTGCGTCTGGAATACTGGTGTTGAGGGGATGGAAGCCAGGGCCCCACGTGGCTGGCACCGCTCCACCACACAGCTGTGCCCCAGCCCTTTCAGTCCTGGTCTAAACTAGTTTTCAGTCCTGGTCTAAACTAGTTTTCAGTCCTGGTCTAAACTGCCCTGCTGGCCTTGAGCCACCCACCACCTTCCTGCTTTCACCTGAACTCTTCAGACAGCACCCGGGTTGCACGGAGCTCCAGCCATGCGGTTCCAAAGGCGCCACCAGGGGGCAGTGCAACCCTGGGCCTGCATTGCTGCCTCCCCTGCAGACTCCTCCGAGCAGGGACGCAGCCCTGGGCTACCGGGAATGGAGGGCACATGGCCACACTTAGGTCCCACCAGGGACGAGGGAGAGAGACAGTGTGACCCCTATCTGGAGGGTTCTGCATTCCATTCTACAGAGCTCTCTCCACACAAGCACAGAGTGGGAAGGCAGCCCCATGGAGAACACCCTCAAAGACACTGTGGGCGACACAGTGCGTAAGGACCCCTCTGTGACAGCACTGTCCACGATGCTGATGCCCAGGCCAAGGTCTCAGCCCCACGTGCTCAAGCTGCAGACATACGTGGTATCTGTCCGGGCACTCCCAGGAAAGGGAGTCCACAGTTTTCCTGACTTTTTTGGAGGGGGCACTCGGCTGCACTTTATCCTGTCATTATGCTGTGGAATTTTTAAAGGTCCCAGCAAGATACACACAACACAGATGCTGCCCCAGTAACCCGGTAGGTGTGCAGCCTGAGACCCACCCGGTGGCACTGCTGTCTCTAGGCTTCTCTGCACCCTGGTGGCGAGGTTTGTGCGCCAAGTTCCTAAGCTGCCTCCCCTACCCAGTGGCTACAGCAGGTGGTCAGGTCATGAGTGGGGACCTGAGAGCGCTTGCCGTCTGGCCCTCAGATACCCTGGACCCTGGACATCCAGCCTCCAGACTGGGAGACACGAGCTGTGGGAGCCATTCTGCAGCTGGAAGGACTGAGGTGACCCACACTGAGCTGCCCACCAGGCGCCACGTGGTGCTGGGCTGGAACCCAGGCCCTTGGCATGCTTGGCGAGTGCTCACCGCTGAGCCACACGCCAGCCCTTTTACAGTACAGTTTTGTTTCGAGACAGGATCTTGCTGAATTGCCCGGGGGGGGGCAGAGAGCACTCAGAAGTGTATGTCTTACTGTGAGGATCAACAAACAGCAGGCGTCTATAATCCCAGCTATCTGGGAGGCTGAGGTGGGAGGATCATGAGTTCGAGCTCGGCCAAGGCAATTTGGTGAGACGCTGTCTCAAGGTTAGAAAATGAAAGAGGGCCGGGCTGCAGCTGAGCATCGGTCCCTGCGCTCCACCCCTAAGATGTGAGAAGGGGGTTAAAACAGCACAGGAAGGGTCACAATGTGTGTAGGCTGAGTTCGGTTTCCGGAAACAGGTGATCTCCCAGCATGGTGGGAGGGCTGTGCTGTCTCTGAAGCTCTTGGCAAAGTGGAGAGGCTGGGATGAGGTGGCAGCAGACCTGACGGCCCCGGGTGCTGGCCTCACAGGGCCTGTGAATTTGCACTCCTGTGAGCCTGGAGCCCCAGAGGACTCACGGCTTCTGAGCCGCCCTAGAAGCTGCGGGCTGGTCACACGGCAGGCAGCAGGAAGAACGGCTCCTGTATGCCTGTTCCCAACACTGCAGGTCTTCAGGCAGCAACTGCCAGGTATGGCGGAAACACACCCAGCGTCCAAGTTCTCAAGCACGGGACGGGGCCTGGCCCATGGGGCCCTGGGGAGGTGGAGAAAGGGCCTGGGCTACAGTGTTTGGCAGGCTCCCTGTGGCCTGAGGCCCTGGCCACCCTGGTGCTGTGCAGTCTCGCAGGCAGCCACGGGGCTCTGCCCGGGCTTCAGGTCTCCTGGCCCTGAGTCTGCGTGGGGTGCACAGGGCAGGAATGGGGCCAGGAGTGCAGGAGCCCCAGGCACCGACCATATCCTCACTGCGCATCAGGGTTGCTGAATGACCTGCCATCAGACCCAGCATCCACGCTTGCTTTCCTGGGGAGAAGCACACCCAGGTTTGTGGTGAATTTGGGTTCTGCCACCGTGAGCCCCTAGTTCGAGTGGGTATGGTGGCCTCTCTGCTTTGTGGTCATGGTCAGCACAAGGACCCACATCCTCAGAGTGCTCCCCAAAGGGCAGGCAGGAGATGCAGTGCACCCACCCACCCCAGACCGACCCCGAGGACCCTCCATCCCGGAAAGCACTGTGCAGCCCGATGACGCCCACCTCCCTCCTCCACCCTTGGCCACCCTCACAGGGGGTCCTTTGGCTTCCCGCCGGTGCAGCTGGTCCTGTTGGTGCCGGGTGTGAACCAGGCCTGAGGGCCACCACTTGTCCTGGGCAGAGTGTGAGGACCAGCTGGTCTTGAGCCAGAGCGTGGGAACGAAGGGCGGCAGCCCCTGCTGACCACGCCGAGCCTGGGGGAGCATGGGGCCGAGGTGCCGGACAGTGCTTGACGTGGGGCCCACTCCTGCATCCCCATCTAGGGCATCACCCCCCCCCCAGTCCCTCTCTTGGCCTGGAGCCGAGGCTGCCACCCCAGTGATGGGGGTCAGTGGGTCAGGGCCAAGGTCAGGCAAGGTCGGCCAGGCACAGGGAGCGCCTGGCTCCCAGAGGCAGCAGTGCTGGCACTCACAGTGACCTCTTCCTTCTCCAGTGGAAGGTGCCACCTTCTGCTGGCACAGGGCAGGAGGCCACCTCTTGTGGGCACAAGTGTCTGTCCTGATGACCAGCAGCCCCTGCACAAACGTAACAGGTTCCAGGCAGGAAACCTGGCAGAGACGTGTTGCTAGGAGGTCCCAGGCCAGCAGCACGGGCATTGTCACAGCTGGAGGGGCAGAAGCTGCATCCAGGGCTTTGTCCAGCTGCTCCTGCCTTGGAGCAGGGACAAAGGCCTAAGTGCCACACAAGACACGGGACCATGTTTCATCTGCAATCAAGGCTGTATTTATCTTCCTCGACTGACAGAACAGAATGTTGAAATAACTGAAGTCCGCAGCGGGAAACAGGGCTGCTCAGAGTACGAGTTGAACTCAGTGAATGCTGAGTGGACAGGAAAGCAGAGGGGGCCAGTGACAGTACACAGGTGCTCACACGGATATGAGTAAAACCAAAAAACGAGTCAGGTGCGGTGGCACATGCCTGCAATACCAGCAATGGGGAGGCTGAGACAGGAAGATGGGCAGTTTGAGGCCAGCTTGGGTCTTAGAGAGACCCTGTTTCAAGATTAAAAAACAGAAAGAGCTGTGGGTGTAGCTCAGTGGCAGCTTCCCTGGCTTCTATCCCTAGAAGCAAAACAAAACCAAAACGAAAGTCCCGAAGGGAAAGGGGTAGAGGCATGCAAAGTGTGCATGACTGTGACAGGTGTGTGCCAACAGCCTCTACGCAGGAGAGAAATGTACACACATCAGTTTTTTTGTTGCGGCCGAACTTCAGACTGCTGCCATGTCTGAGTTTCTACTTGACTGGCACAGAAATTCCGAGAACATCACGATTAGCACATGGTCCACAGGCTTATCCTTCTGCTAGAGTCAGCCAGTCCTGAAGCCCATGTGAGCTGGCGTCACTGTCCCTGCAGCCCCAGCCTGGAGAAGGGAGACAGGCCCGGCGGGAGCCTCCCTCCCCACACAGCCATCTGTCCCCTCCTGTGCTTGCACACGAAGGGCAGCCGCTGCAGGCAGTCACCGAGTGTGTTTCCAACTGACAGCGGGGGTGTTCGTGACCACACTGAGCACACATCAGAGGGTTTCTGGAAACTTTTTATAAAGAACTTCTCAGGTTAAGAATTTAATAATGTCTTATATTTATGGTAACAGAGTATTTACACTTTCATTTTTGAAAACAAAAAGAAATCCTCTTACACGTCTGCATAATAGAATAAGGCAAAAACCAAAGCTTTGTACATTATCAATCGTTACTTTAATATAGATCTGTGACTTCGGTTCCAAGGACCGAGGGAGGGCAGGGCCGGGCCTAGTGGCCTCACAGTGCGCGGACGGAAAGGCCGCCCTTCTTCTCTCCATAAATAAGACGAGACCTGGGGCTGGAAAGGGGCCGAGGCCAGTAAATCCCAAACCCAAACTAAAGATTATTTTTTGGTTAAACGTCTGAAGAGCACAAAATTAAGAAAAATACAAAACCATGAAAAACGCTTCTCACCTGTGGGGAAAAGGTACAAAGGAGGGTTTCCGGCGGCCAGCCCGGCCGGGACGCCGCGGCCGGTCCCCAGCGCGGCTAGCGCGCCTCCACCTCGTGCGGCTTGCGCGCCGGGAGCTCCCCGGGCGCCAGCGGGGCGGGCCGGGGGCGCGCGGCCACCAGCGCGGGCGGCGCGTGCGGCGCGAGGTCCAGCTCGCGGCCCGGGCCCGCCGCGTCCTCGCCGCGCTCCTCCTTCACCTTCGGGGCGGCGAGCTCCCGGCCCAGCAGGCCGCTCAGGCGCAGGCTGTCGCCCAGGGCCGCCTGGCTGCAGGGCGACGGAGGGCGCGCGGCCCGCAGGGCGCCGTCCTCCGGCACCGGCGAGCGCGGGCCTTTGGCGCGGGGCTCGGGCGCGCGCAGCAGCAGGGCGTGCGTCACCGTGGCGGGAGGACGAGGCAGGCGCGTCTTCTGCAGGAGCTCCCTAGGGGGCACCGAGGGCGCCGTTAGCGAGGGCGGCTCGGCCGGCCGAGGGAGGGGACCTCGGTCGGTCCGCACGCTCGCCGGGGGTCTGGCCCTCGGGAACGCTGGCTGAGGCCGCCTCTAGGGCCCCCCAGACCTGCAGCAGAGAATCCGGCCAGGTCTGAGCTCACTCTGCGCCCCGGGGCTACTCCAAGGACTGGTGGCCTCAGCCTCCCGCAGGGCAGGCGTGCGACCCTTTTACTCCTTCATCCGAACCTTCCAGACCCGCCGCCTCGCTCCCCATCTCTGCCCCGGACCCGCCCGCCACGCGGTCCCTTCCTGGGGTCCTCCTGGCCTGTGCACCCCGGGAGGGCAGGCGCCTGTCCCCACCATCCACGTACTGCTCCCACAGAACTGAGTTCAAGGTCTGGGAAAGAGGACAGGGTGAGGGGGAAGAGACGGGGAGGAGGGAAGCGCAGGGCAAAGGGATGGGTGGGGTGAGGACAGAGAAGATGGGTGGGGCGGAGGGAAGTGGGGTCCCCTCACCGCTCATGCTCCTCGAGGCCTGGGTCCGGCTCCCGGGGCTCCCGCGCGTGGCTGCTCAGCGGGTCTGCAGACTTGGGCCACGGGGGCGGCGTGGGGAAGGAGGGCGGTGCCCGGTGCAGCCGGCTCCAGGTTTCCTGTGGGCTGGGCAGGCCGTGCAGCACAGAGCCCTCCTTGGGGGCAAAAACGCTGCCCCCCGGAGCTGGGGGGTGGTTCAGGTCAGCAGCCAGCCCCGAACCCATCCTGTCCCCGCCCGGGAACCCAGCCGGGGGGTCACTCACCCAGCGCATGGCTGCCCAGCCCTCCGAAGGCGTGGCTGCCCAGGTTGCTCAGGCCCCCAAAGGGGCCTGATCTGCTGCTGAAGGGGTCTGTGGGGAGCGGGGGTCAGGGGTCTGCAGCTTGGCCAGGGGTCCCCCAACCCCCCCATGTCCACTCACAGGTGCCACCCCAACCTTTCTGCCCTCAGGGCACCCACCTGTCAGGTGCGTGGTGGGCAGGAGGCTGCTGTGATGGGCCGAGGGTCCAAACAGGTGGGTGGCAGGGTGAGCAGCACCTGGGGGAGGGTAGCCAGGTCGGCCGAGGCCTGGAGAGACACAGGGTCTCCTGTCTGCAGCCTCCTGGGGGGCCTCGGCCTCCTGCCTTCCCCTTCACAGCACTGTGGAGTGAGGCTGTCCATTGGGGTGAGGCCGATGGACACAGAGGGTGTGTGACCTCGGGCCGTAGCCACAGCCACCCTGTGGCCCCCAGGGGACTGGAGTGTGATGCTGAGGGCAGCTGAGCCCCTCGAAGAAAGAAAAGCCAAGTGAGAGCAAGCCCTGATTGGGCTGTTCCTCAGGCCATCGCCCGAGTCTTAGAGCACGAGAGCTGCTTAGGGCAGAGGCCGGGTCATGGCCAACACCAGTCCGAGTCTTAGGTATGGAACGTGCAGCCCCTTGCACGGCTCCCTGCACACAGGGTCCAGCCCAGGAAGGTGGGCTTGGGATCTGCCCTGCACCCCAACAACCCATCCGACTTTCAGAATGAAATGTGGAGAACAATGTGGGACACTGTGCTGAGGAGGGCTGCGGAGGGTGCGCTCAGCCCTGTGGCTGGTCAGGGGTCAGGGTACTTGTACAGCACATGGCATCCTCGAAGGGAGGACCCTCAAGGTGGGTTGGGATGACATTCAGAGCTTCTGGTCTGCACTGAGCCCCCAACATGAAAGCCGCCCTACTGGAGGCAACTGAACAGAGAACAAGGGCGGCGTCTCCAAGCACAGCCCAGTGTGTCCAGCGTCTGGGGGAAACAGTCCAGGGCTGCTTGCTGGGTGGCCCAAGAGAGCCACAGGCCAGGGGCTGCAGGCTCTGAGGGCAGCGCCAAGTGATGTTAGCATGAGGCAAAAGTTACCTCAAATCAACCAAAATTCAAGCTACTAAAATGAGCACAAGAAGAAAAAAAAATGCCAGGGACAGAGCCTGGGGCAGCACAGTAGTGCTGACACTCAGCGAGCGGCGCCAGCTCGGGATGCACGGCAGTGCTTGCTCATCATGGATCTGCTCACTTGTTTTTTGTGCTGGGAATTGAACCCAGGGCCTCTCGAGTGACAGGTAAGCGCTGTAACCGGAACTGCACCCCAGCCCTTGACTCTTGTCCCGGATACGAGCTCCAAGGCCCAGTGTCCTGCACATACTTGGCAAAGGCTGCAAGGCACAGAACCAGCAGAAAACATGCAGTTCCTCAAGGCCGCGTGACTTCTGTGATCCAGTAACAGTGTATTAAGAAACGTAATTTTCCCAGCACTCTAGAAGGTTAAGGCAGGAGAATCTGCAAGCTCAAAAGCAACCTGGGCAACTTAGTAAAATTCTGTATCAAAAGAAAAGTAACAAGGGCTAGGAATGCAGCTCAGTGTGAAGGTCCTGAGTTCAATCCCCAATACTGCCAACAAACAAAATGCCAGTAACAATACTGATGAGACGAGAGGATCCAGGTGCGGTTCTAGGAATCTAAACGCAGTGCACCATGGTGGTGCACAGCATGAGGCCAGGTGTATGCAGATCTCAACCCAGGCCCAGGAATCCCAAGTGTGCGGTGGGCCTGATGGTCTAAGTTCACACACAGAGCAAGGGCAGCGAGGGGCAGCCAGACCCTGAGGCATGGACACAGGAGGCTTCTAGGGCAGGTGCAGCGGGGCTGAGATGGAAACCTAGGACAGGGTGGGGCAGTCTTGGCCTCATACCCAACAGGACGTGGAGTATGGTGGTCTGTGGGCTCAGCACCAAGGCTGACTGGGGGCTCCAAGGAGGTAAATGGCCTAGGGAGTTGCCCCTAGGGATGAGGACTCTGGGGAAGGGGCAGATGCAGTGCACACGCACATGTGTATCGTGTGTGCACAGGTACATGTGCACACGTACAGGCCTGAGCACTGTCCCCAAAGGCCCATGTGCAAAGCTGGCCCTTGGAATTTGGGTTCTGGGAACTCAGATTCTGGGTTCTTGGCATTTCCCACCAGGCCCATAACGGAGGAGGGAGAGAGCGGGGAGGGAGATTCATGCCTCCTGCCTGCAGACTGCACTCGCCATCACTGACTGCTCCAGGTCCTGTCACTGTGGGAGTGACACGGTCCCTCCTGTGGGTCGCCCACCCGAGGTCCTCATAGGTCTGAGGACCACGCTGGGACACAAGGGAAGCCCTGTGTGACTCACTGACTTTGGGGAAGGACCCTGGCCGCCTGGGTCTTACCTGTGCTGGAGAAGAGGGGCCGGGCCAGGTCCTGCGGGTAGTGGAACCCCGAGAACACACTTGGGGCAGGAGGCCTGCTGAACAGGTCCAGCTTGGCACCCACCTCCAGCTTGTGGGGGTCGAGCTGCAGCTGTGGAGCACAGAGCGTGTATAGGGACCATCGTCTGCTTGGCACAACTCGACGCCCCACTACCCCTGGGCCCTGCACCCAGGGCCTGGGCCGGCAGCTGCTCCAGTGTGGGGAACAGCACACCTGCACTTCAGCTTTGTGAATTCCGTGAAACTCATCACAGACTACTCTGTTCCAAGGAGCTCAAGGTTTCCAAGGACAGAATGCAGAATCCGTTTTAAAAGCTGAATTTACTAAAGTTAAATGAAATGGAGCTGCCTGCCCCCAGACTTCTTGGGTGCCATGGCCACACAGGCGGGGGGCCTGGCTGGGACGCAGACTGAGGCAGCCACACCTAGGCCCTGCAGTTGCTGCATGCAGGCCCAAAGCCCCCATTTAAAAAAATTTTTTTTTTGTTTTTCTTTCCTTTTTCTTTTTTTTTTTTTTTTTTTTGAGACAGGGTCTTGCTATGCAGTTGAGGCTGGCCTTGAACTCACAGTGATCCTCCTGCCTCAGCTTTCTGAGTGCTGTTATTACAAGTGCCACCACACTTGGCCTAAGCCCCCTCCTGCCAGTCACCATGAGGGAGGGGGTGCTCTGCGGGGGACGGGGAGGTGGGAGGGCCAGGCAGACCTGTGTACCTGTGGTCACCTGTCCCGCTGCCTGCTGTGGGGTGTGCCCTCACACCAGCCCCCACCGGGTATAGGCAGTGGAGCCCAAACACTGGCCACCTGCAATGCGACCACTGCTCTCCATGGAAATCACACTGCAGTGACACCCCCACTTCCACCTCCCTGCCTGAACTCTGTGGAGAGCACCCTGACTTTGGTGTCTCCTGGGGGCCACCCAGGCACCTGTGTTACATGGGACCACTGGCGACCTGACTTCTCTTTCAAAGAGCACGGAGTGCATGACAGCTTCTAAGATCATACGTGGTGCCATGTGTCACAGGGACCTCCTGTGACCGCAGAGGTGTGGGGTTCCATGGCCGTCCTGGCCTCCTGGAACCATCCCCTCCGACCCATGCATGCCCAGTGAGCACACAAGACAGGCCTGCGCCCACCTCACCTTCACCTTCTGCTGGTGGTGGAGGATCTGCCAGGCGATCTGCACGTGCACCGCACACCACTTCCCCGGCTTCTGCGGTAGGACAAGGAGCGCTCAGAGGGCCCCTCTGCAGGCACCCAGGCCACCAGGGGCACATGGTCGCCCCACACCCACACTCACCCTGGCTGCCGTCCGGTACGGGTCAGTCACCTGTGGAGACAGAACAGAGGGAGTTATGTCTGGCTCTGTGGGGACAAGGGCAGGGCAGGGACAGCATCCAAGTGGATGCTGCCAAGAGCAGGGAGTGAGCGAGTAGCCGACACCTACCCCAGGGGCTTTCTGCAGGAGGGTGTGGATAGCACTGGCTCGGCCCGGGACCTGGATCGGGTTTGCAGTCTGGGTGGGGTGGAGAGAGGAGCTTGTGACCACCGGGGGGGCACCCACCTGGGCAACCACCACACCCTTATCCGGGTCGGTGCTGAGGGAAGGACTCGGGAACACAGCAACCCACGCAGTGACTACCTGTGCTGGTCTGCACACAGTATTCTTCACTGTGAAGTCTGGGGACTGGGTCCTGGGGCTCCCCAGTGTGGGGGCCCAGGAGAGGCCAGGGCCTCCTCAGGCATTGCGGGGCAGCTGGGAGCAGCAGGTAGGGGCATCGGGGCCCTCTGAGGTCCCAGGGAGGACAGTGGTGTCCTCTCTTCAGCGGCCAGTCTCACAGGTAGGTGGACGGCTCAGAATGCCCCTGTCCTGGGCAGAGGTGGTTCACAACCTCCCGCTGTGCAGACAGCCCCATGGTGAATGCTTTCCACACTGGGGCTGAAGTCCACTAGGCAGCGGACACACACATCATGCTCCTCTCCGCCGGACACTGCCCCCTGCCAGGGACACTTCTGGTCCAGAGCTTGGTACTCCCACAACCTCTGCCCTGACCCCCCAAACCCTAGCCTACTGCAGCTGGTACCTTGGGCTGGAAAGCGCCCTGCAGGGACCCAAAGGGGCCGGCGTGTGCAAGCAGGGTGGGCAGCCCCGGGATGGCAGAGGGGAAGGGTGGGAAGAGCTGCAAGAGAAAGAGGGAGTGCTGGTCCCCAGAGCCCTTGGGGTCCCCCCCACCAGCCTGCACACAGGGACTGACTCACGTTGGAATGTCGGAAGTAGGGGCTGTCCAGCTTGGGCGAGAACTTGTCAAACTGCAAGGGAAGGAAGGGAGGTGAGGCTTCCCATGCCCGGGTGTCCTCATGGGCCGGGCACGCACCCCTGCTGGCTGGATGGGCAGTGGCTAGGACCTCTAGTGCCTCCAGGGATGGGTGGCCCACAGTGGCTGTGTCTGGGGTCCTGGAGTGTCCAGCGTGAGCCCTGGAAAAGGCATGAAGCCTTGGCTAGGGGCAAGCGGTGGGCAGGCCCAGGCTCTGACCACTGGGGGACCTGGCCTCACACCATAGCTGCTCCTGAGACAGGGAACATGGGAGCGACCCTGGGCCCTTGGTCCTGTCCAGGTCTGCAGACCGGGGACCAAGCCACAGCTAGACACTGAGGGCCAGTGTGGGTGCGACCCCCACGGCAGGTCACACGCACTGGGACCCACTGGGACAGCCAGGGCCAGGGTGGACCTCAGGCGTGACTTGGAGGACGGTCCCCAGGGGCCAGCAGATAGGCTTGAGGCCGAGTGGGGACGGCACAGACAGACAGAGGTAGATGTTGCCCACCCCCACCCACGTGTGAGCGTGCGTGCGTCTGCATGTGCCTGCATGTGCCCCCAACCCTGCCTGCCCCCCTGCCGGCACAAGGGCCTACGCACCGGCGGGGGTGCAGCGGGTGGCATAAGCGGCGTCGGGGGGAGCCCCAGGAAGGGGGCGAATGTGTGTTGGTGCTGGTGTGTGTGCTGGTGAGTGTGCTGGTGAGTGTGCTGGTGGAACTCGGCCCGCAGCAGGGCCCCTGGGCCCAGGGGGGCGCCTGGCCGCTCGGCGCTCTGCACCAGAAACCGCGTGTTCAGCTCTTGCCTGAGCAGCTCCTGATCTACGAGAGAAAAGAGAGAGAGACAGAGAGGCACGTCGGCCGCGGGCTCCCGCGGGGTGAGGCGGATAGTCACCTGGCACTCGCGGCTTCGGCAGGGCAGGCCGCGGGGGCCGCTTGCCAGGTGCGGGCCGGGGGGTGGAGGGAAGAGAGGAGCCTGTGACCAAGTACCAATCAGAATCCCCGCATGAGGCTGGCAATACATGATTGGCTGGCTGAGGGAGAGCAACAGGCTGGCATCTGGAGGCAAGAGAGAAGCCATGAGCCTGCTGCCCCATGCACCCGTCCCACACGCCTGTCCCACAGGGATGCCAGCTGACTTCACTCCACAAAGCCTCTAGAAGCATAGGGAGGAATCCCTGGGACCAGGGGGCGGCTGGGGAGGCAGTCGGGTGGGCTCCATCACCTGGACCCTCTGCACCCCAACCCAGGGCCACAGGAGGGGCAGGGACAGTAGTGGCCGGGGTTCCAGGAGGGGAGGGTGCCTTCAGGACCACACATGACCCAGGCCGGCCAAGCCCCCAAGGACACCTACCTGTGGGATGTCCCGGGACCACCAGGCTGCTGGGCAGCGCAGGGGCCGGGGGCAGTGTGGGTGCGGCAAACATAGCCGCGGGCTGCTGGTGCGCCTGGGCCCGGAGTGCCAGGTGTGAGGTAGAGAGGTGGGGGCCTGGCCCCGGTGGTGACAGCGACCTGTGCTTCCCCACGCCCAGCGGGGTGCCACTGCTCACACTGCTGCTCCTGCTGGGGACACAGGGCTCAGTGCCACCAGTAGCTGAGACTTTGTCCCCACCTCCAGCCTGCCTGGCCCAAAATGGGCCCTGCCCCTTGGCTAGTTCCGCCCCTGCCCATAACCACACCCAGACCTGTAGGCCCCACCCCATAACCATACCCCACCCCCAGCCTTACACCCAAGCCCCTGGACAAAGCCCCACCCCTAGACTAACTCCACCACTGTAGACAAAGACTCCAGGCAGTGCAGGCCTCGCCCTGAGGCTGGACTGTCCTCATAACCACATTCCAGAAAGCGTGGGGTCGCTAACCGCTCCTGATCACAGCCACGCGGCACACAGTGCAGGCCCCGCCCCACGCACCTGAGGCCCGGCAGGTGCAGGCCCGCGGGTGCCACCTGGCCAGGGCCCAGGAGGGCGCCCAGGGGCGCAGGCTCGCGCGTCTGCGTCGTCTGTGTGGGCAGCGGGCAGCGGGACTGCGGGGGCGCGGGCAGCGGGGCGAGATGCAGCGCTGCCTCTGTCTTCAACAGTGGGCTGGCGCGGGTCCCGGGCGGCGCGGAGGGCAGTGTGGCCACGGGCAGGAAGGGCTCAGCACTGAGCTCGCGGCTGCGTTCCAGACCCGACACCTTGGGCACTGCCCCGGCCCTGGCCCCTGACCTCTCGCCCGGCGCTGGGCCTGCGGAGAGGGCAGGTGTGACGGAGGTGCCTGGTGGCCCCAGGGCCCACCTCGTCTCCAGGACCTGGAAGTCCAGGCCCGCCCATGCTCCTGGCAACCTACCGGGGGAGGGGGCCCCTCGGTCATCCCTGCTCCAGATGGGCAAGCAGGCATAGAGCTGATTCTATGAGTCCTTGACCCACAAGTGAGCCCTGTGTGGTCCCTTCCTACTCAGCCCTCGCTCCCTGGACCAGGAACCAGGAGGTCTGGCTGGCTCCCCACAGCGTGGAGAGTCCAGCCCACCCCCAGCCCCCACCAGGGTTCCACCCCAGACCCCTGCTCCGCCCCCAGTTGCACGCTTGGTTGTGCCACCCCCTCCTCCCAGAGCCCTGGTGGTCTGTGGCTGTGGGAGGCTGCTCCCCCACTTCTCGGCTCCCCAGCCCTTACCCACCATCTTGGGCCCCCATCCCATGCTCAGGGTGACCAGCTCTCCCAAGGATCTTGCTGTGGGGCCTGAGACCCAGGAGCAGGCTGTGTGGTGCTCACCTGTATCAACTGCTGGGGCGAAGAGCTGCTCTGAGCCCACGGACGCCTGAGGAGAGAGAAGAGGTTCAGGGCCAGGACTAGAGTGAGCTGGGCCCTCAAAGCCCCTTGCCCTGTCCACAGTTCATGGTGGGGCAGAGTCCCACGTACGTCCCGCCCCAACCAGGGCACAGTGCAGGCGCAGGGCTCAGCCAGTCAGCAAGGGCGGAGGAGCTGCCTGGCAGGCACAAGACATGGAAATCACACCTCAGCAGGGTGCTGCCCTTCCTGCCCAAGTCTGAGGGATGAACCCTCAGACCTGCATGACAGAGATGTCTCCAGGAAATCTCTTGGAAGAACACACTGCGTGTGCATGCCAGCGTCCACTGACAGGGTGAACGGGGCCATGCTCTGCAGGACTCTGTAGCAGCTCTGGAGAACAAGTTCAGTGACAGTGGCCCCAGACGAATCTTTCCTTCCGGTCTTTTTCCTGTCAAGCAGCTTCATTGAGGACAGACTGCATATGTCCCCTCAAAATCTACCCAGAGAACCCCACCCCCTAAGGTGATGGTGCTGGCCCCCTGGGAGGCCTGGAGAGCTCATCGTCTCCCACCACGGACACAGTGAGAAGCTGCCCTCTCCAGACACTAGCTGTCACCAGACTCCAGCACTCTACTACAGCAGCCCAAATAGACCAAGACCCAGAGACATGGTTCACATGACAATCAGAGATCTTTTTCATCACCTCAGAAAGAGACCCTGGCTGTCCAGCTTCCACCCCAGACCTGTCAGGATTAGGTCTCTGTGCGTCTTGCAGACGGCTCCGGGAACCTGCCCCGTGGCAAGGAGCCTCCTGGATGGATCTTAAGAACACTGCTTGGTGCGGAACATCACACAGTGCCTGTGGGTACATGCACACACGTTTGTACACACATCTGTAGGCGTGTGCACACTTGCGTTTACGTGTGTGTGCTTATGCGGGTTCATACACCCACGTTCAAGTGCTTGCCCATGTAAAGATATACATGAGGCCATGCGTGTTAAGGTGCATGTGTGTGGCTGTGTCTGCAGGCTACTTAGGCACAAAGCACACACTGGTGCATGTACCTGTGGCTGTCAGCAAACCTTAGGGAGGGCGTGGAGGACACACACCCATCTGGGGATGGCAGTTGCTCCAGAGAGATAGGGCTGGGGCTACAGAGACTCAGCTTCCCCTCTCCTATGTCTTTAACAGGAGAATGAATTCAGTTACCACTAGAGTGATTAAACCGTGATAACAAGAGTAGCACACAGCCCAAAAGGGAACGGGGAGGTTTGCCCTGGAGATGGGCATGTTGGATGTGAGGGACAGTCCTTGCCCAGCTCAGAAGAGGGCCTGAAGGCCAGGAAGGGCACCTTGCCCAGGAGCTGGACATGAAGATGCCTGCTGGCTATGCTGTGGCACAGCACATTAATCCCACCCCAACCAGCAGAATGGCTCTCCATGGTCCTGCTTCATCCAGCCCAAGGGAGCCCGGATTCCTGCTCTGTCCAAGGCCTCATGGGGCAGTGGTGGAGCAGGGTCTCTGGCCTCCGGCATCCACCACCAGGCAGAACAGAGTACCCAGCTGCACCACGGGCCACCTCAGTGTGGCTGGGAAGGGGGCTGACACACACGGCACACTTGGTCTCACTCAAGAAGCCGGGCCCCACTGAGCATGTGTCACAGGCCCACCGTGAAGCCTGCAGCACCCAGGGAGAAGGCAGCGTGAAGGTGCTGGGTGGAGTTGGTGCACACAGCCCAACCAACAGGAGCACCTCCCAGCACGTGAGCTATGGTGGGGAAACCAACGAGAGACTGGGTTACAAGGGAGAGACCTGGTTATCAGGCTCCAGCAGGAACAGGGGAGTGGAACAGAAACCAGGATTTGATGTACGCCTGGGTCCAGGCAAAGCCTCAGCATGGATGGGCACACAGGGGTGTGTGGCGTCCAATCCATGGTGTGGGTGAGCTAGGCAAGGTGGCCCATGACTGTAATCCCTGCTACTTGGCAGTCTGAGGCAGGAGGATCTCAGGTTTGAGGCCAGCCTTGGCAACTTAGCCAGACCCTGTCTCAAAATGGACTGGGGAGGGGCTGAGGATTTAGCTCAGTGGTAGAGCCCTTGCCTAGGAAGTGCAAGGCCCTGAGTTCGATCCCTAGCACCACAAAAAATAAATAAATTTAAAAAAAATGGACTGAGGATATAGCTCAGTGGTACAGCACCCCTGGGTTCTAACCCCAGTACTATACACACGAAAAAGGGAAGTGGGATTCTGTTTCATCTCCCATATCAACCATCCCAGACAGGGCACAGACATACAGAGCCACCAGGAGGGGCCCTGGGATCTGCCGCGACACAGAAGGAACTGTTTTCTGCTTTCTGTCTGTAAGACTGCTGCTCACCAAGCATGCTCAGCAGAGGCCCAGGCTGGGACACTGGTGCTGCCCACGCTCAGCACCCCAACAAGCTTGGCACCCTCTGGCACAGGCCCCTGACTTCCAACCTCAGCTGGGGTTCCTGTGGGGTGAGGGCTTTGCCTAGCCAGGGTTGGTGGGCAGGCGCTACAGTTCGGCCTGCAGCACTGAATCTAGGGTGTGCGCCCTCCAGTTCAGGAAGGCACCCTCAGAGCAGCTCAGGTCCCGACCCTTTCAGAGGTCTCCAGTTAGTGCCACTAAGACCTAGGAGCGCCTCAGTCACACACAGGCAAGGGTGTCCCTCCTTGCTCCTCTGACACATGACACCTCTCAGGCAGGGGCGCTCCAGGAAGGTCAGCTGTGTGTCAGGACAGCTGCCTCAGGGCGTCCTGGAGCCCTGTGTCACCTCCTCTGGAGACAAGGCGGAGTGTCAGCTCCTGTCCTCTTGGTGACCCCCTGGGCTTGTTCTGGCTTTTTTTCTTTTTGGAGACAGGGTCTGGCTATGCAGCAGGCTGGCCTTGAACCCAGTATGTAGCCCAGGCTGGCCTCGAACTTGCAGCTATCCTCCTGCCTCAGCCTCCCGAGTTGGCTTTTACTTCCTTAGAACCAAGTCAGAGCAGCCCCCCCACCCCAACCTCCCAGGGCCTGGACTTCTCCTGGCTTTGCAGACTCTGGACCGGGACCCTGCACTTAGAGCTGCCATGGTCCCTACTGGAACCCTATCCACCTCTCCTGGACTGAAGGGTCCCTGCTCTTTCGTGTCCCAGCTGCCTCCTCTGCAGCTGGGCAGCAGCCCTGGAAGGGCGGGAGGGCAGTGGGGCACCAGGGCCAGCATGAAGCCCCGCCCACCATGGCTCTGGGGTGGCAGCTGCCTCTGCTAATGAGCCTGGCGTGTGGTGGTCTCATTATCTGGCTGACACTGCCAGGAATTCCGGGTTGTAGCATAGCACTAATTGCATAGGCCCCTCAGAGGTTCCCAGCACCACACAGCCACCCAACTCTCATCACAGGGGAACGGAAGGAGCAGCGTGGGGCCCACTGCTGCCCGCAGGGCCAAGATGGGTGGGCAGGGAGACAAAGCCAGAGCCAGCGCGACTGCGACCCCACAGTCCACCCAGGGGTGCAAACCAGGTCCCACAAAGAACAGAAGCCTGAGGCTGAGCTGCCAGGTCAAGGCGGGCCAAGCAGAGCCCTGGCCAGGTGCAGGGGGGCGATGGGCTCTGAGGTTCCAGGACCCACACAGAAGACGAAAGCTCAACTTCTAGGGTGGAGCAGTGGGTGCCCAGGACCGGAGATGGCGCCCCAGACTCCAGGGAGGCCAAGGTGGGCACAGGCACACGCAGGGTCCCCCACTAGGGTCTGAGCGGCCCCGCCACCAACCCCGCCCCACCTTGGAGCCGGCGCCCGGGTCCCGGTTCCCACAGGCGTACCGGGTAGGACCTGGCCGGCTACGAGCCTCCCCAGACCCGCTCGGCAACTTCCCCGCCTTCGCGCAGGCTGGGACCCCGCGCGCGGGAAGGGCTCCCGTGCTTTGTCTGCGAGGCCCCGAGCGCGGCCGCCCCGCCCCGGACAAAGAACGCAACTCCGCAGGTGAGCGCGGCGCGGGGCGCAGACAAAGGCGCGACCCCCACGACTTCCGCCCAGCCACGTGCGCCCCTTGCCGCCGCGGACCCCGAAGCCCCGCTCCCGCCCGGGCCCGAGCGCGCACTGACCTCGCGGGCGCGCAGGTCCCGCCGCTCGCAGCGGGCGCGCAGGTCCCGCCGCTCGCAGCGATCGCCGCGCCCTGCTCCGCCGGAGCCCGGCCCGGGGGCGCGCGGGGCGCGCGTGTCCGCCACCAGCCCGGGCGCGCTGCGGGGCCCAGAGCGGCGGGCACCGCGGAGCGGGGCGGGGGCGGGGCAGGCCCGACAAATCCAGCCCCGAGGCGCGGATGTGCAGGCCGCGACACGCCCCTTCCAGGTGCAACCCTGGGCCGCGCTCCGCGATCCTCCGGGCGGCTAATTCCCGACAGGGGCTACGCCTGCTGGGTGCGATTCAAAGCCCTTTCGTTCTGAGTTACTTAGCAAACAGACACTCTCTTCACCAAAGCAACCCCCCCCCCCCCCGCCCCAGTGCTGCTGTTTGCTGCTCGGCGCCGTGCTGGGTGCTGCGACCGCACCTGGTGCCGAGCTCTGGCTCCGGGCCCAGGGTTTGGCACAGACGCCAGCTCCTCCTCCAGGTGAGGCGCTGGGCCTCTGTGAGAGGGCCAGGCCGACCCGGGTGAGATTGTGCTGGCCAAGGCTGGTTGCGGGGAGCGTCCTGAGGGCAAGGAACCCGAGGGCCAGGCCCACTTGAGGCCTACGGGACGCACAGAGAAAGGACACGGCCCTTCCCGGTGCCTGGGTTCACAGGACCCTCCTGGCGTGGACCAGACGAGGTGGCCTGTTTGACGCTGCACTCTGCATGGCCCTGGAGGGTCTGTAATTGTCCCTCTTACTGACGAGAGGCCAGAACATTGAGAGGCCTGCACCCCGCAGCAGCCGGGCTCTAGCCAGGCTGTATCCGTTCTTCTCTCTTGGCTGGGAGAGGGGAGGTAGCCTTACCCCACAGCAACTTGGGTTCCAGGAGCCCTGCTGGGGAGAGCAGGGAGCTGGGAGCAAGGCACCGACTGGGGATGCAAGGGCACACCCCGTCTGGCTGCCAGCTCCTGGTGAGGTCTCCACACCGTGGGACTCCTCCTCGGGCCCCGCATACTTGCACATCCACACCACAGAGAAGTGGGCAATTTTAATACACCTGAATCTCATCTTCCACTGTCACTCCTGAGGCCAGCCGGGCACTGGTCCTGGAGGGTCTGAATGCAGGTGACACACGGCCAGGAGGGGTCACCAAGCCCCACCGTGGTCCTCATCTTGATCTCAGGCAAAATTAGACTTGGAAAACCAGGGGTCTGTCCTTCATTTTGTTCAGAAAGGAAAGTAGATGTGATATGAGAGATCCAATGAGGTTGGAAATAGAAAAGGAAACGGAGTGGCGATTGATTATTAAGAGAAAAAAAGACAGCTGCTGAGAGTGCACTGATACTAGAGATCAGACTTCTAAACTGAATATAAACGACCCACTCGGGGGCTTGATGGCGTCCAGAGCAACGTTTACCCTGGGCGACGGCTTTGCCATCAACTCTACTCTTCAGTGCTGCCGGGGGAGGTGCCATCCCTCAGGCTCCCTGCAGGGGCTCCTTCCAGTCTGGGGGTCCTGGGGTGCACGTCGTCCCAAACGTCCTGGGGCACCCTAAACTCCACTCGGCTGCAGTTAGCAGCCCGGCGCCTGCGTGCCAGCACTGTGCCAGGACCACGGCCGGAGATGCAGGGGCCGTACCTGTGGGTGCAGGGACCATGTAAGGCGTGGCCACGTGACGGTGACAGTGACATCTGTCACGCAAGGCCCAGGGGACAGCATCAAGGAGGCCCACGCACCCCTGCCTCCTCCTGTCCTGAGCAGCAGCGTGGCTCTGCCCAGGTCTGGGGCTGTGGACTCTGGGCTGGCAAAGGCTCGGCACTGAAGGGTAAGCGGCAGCCCTGGCTCGAGGGGAGCTGTGCCCGTCGTGGGGTCCAAGGCTGTGTCATCCGGAACGGATAACTCCAGAGCTGACATGCCACTAGACGCAACTCTCGGGTCACAGCCTGCCAGCTGCCTTCCCTGTTACTCCTGAAGAGCAACTGTGGAGACCCCGACGCAGGAGCAACCCTGGGAGCCCCACTGGGAGGGGTACACAGCTGAGTTCTGGGGAGAAGAGCGACTGGACACTGCCCTAGGTGCCATGGCCACAGAGCCCCCAGCTAGTGCTGCACACGGTGCACATGAGGAAAAGGCAGGGCGGCCTCTGGCCCCAAACCTGTGTTCACCTGAACCTAGACTGCGGCCTTGTTTGGAGAAAGGGTCTTTGCAGATGTAATCAAGTCAAGTAGACTGCTGTCCAGGATATCCAGCCATTGGGGTCCTCATCAGTGGGGATGCCACCTGAGGCCAGACACAGCAATGCAGCCACAGCCAATGGGCCCTGGAGCCATCAGCAGCTGGGGCGCGCCCCAGCCCCAGAGGGACATGGCCTGACTTACCCAGGGTTTTGACTTCTGGCTTCGGAGCCAAGACATACGGACTGCTCAGGGGGCCCAGCTTGGGTGGTCTGTCACAGCGGCCACAGGACACTGACAGATACACTGCATTGCTGGAGAAGCTGTGACTCTTACCACAAAGAAGCTGTGGCCACACTCCTGCCCCTGAAAGCCACATGCTGTTGCCTTTCTATTAATGCATGCAAAACACTGAGCAGCAACAGGAAAGCCATTCCGGCCACCGTGTGTGTAAGGGCACTCCTCCCCTTTCCTCTTTCCAGGCAAGGAAACAGGTCAGGAAAATCTGGCAGCCCAAGGTTGCCTCCCGTGGCCCCAGGGTGGGGCTGGGCCCATCTCAGCCTCAGGTCCAGTTGCTCAGAGAACAGGAAAGGTCAGGCCAGGCCACTGCCTTAAATGTGCTCTCTGGAGTACATGGCACCTGCCATCCCAATACGGGTCCTGCGGCTCCATGCACCCAGCACAAGCCCAGCAGGGGCTAGGAGTACCTCTCTGGCAGTGACGAGGCTCCTCCACTGTCAGCGTGCGTGTACATGGGGCAGCCCCACAGCCCAGGGCAGCCAAGGCCTGCCGGCCTGTGGCTGCAGCTGTGGCAGCACTGGGGCTGCCGGCCCTTCCTCTGGACTCTGGGACTTCCCGTCCTCCCTAGTTCCTCTGGCACAGGGAGTGACAACGTGGGGCTCAGGGGTCATGCCACACACTGTTTTCAGGCCCCACAGGGAGGCCGGAGCCTTCCGTCAGGGAAGAGACCTAGGGGCAGTGTGCGCTGGCACCTGCACCTGCCGTCCCACCCTGCCCCAGCCCACATGGTCTCTCCCAGCTGGTGGTCTGGGTGCAGCTCTGAAGACCTTGCAGCTCACCCCTCTGCAGACTCTACTGGATCTGCGGCCCTGCCCAGGGAGGCCGCCAAGGTCGGTGGGTGGTGGGGCAGTAGACTGTGGCCGACAAGCACATGACGATAGACAGGCCTGTCTAGGAGGGGCAGGGCTAGTGCTGGGGTGCCAGGCTTGGTATCTGTCCACCTGGCTGCCGTGCTACAGAGGCAGGAAGCACCCCCACGTGGGCTGGGCGGCCTGCACCTGTATTCTGTGTGCTACTGGGAGCAGTGATTCAGTTATCTGGGCCTCAGCTGTAGCAGTTGTTCAGTAAATGCCAGCTCCTGTTATTATCCACATTTAGAGAATGGGGCCAGGGCCCCTCCCAGGGCACTCCTCACTTCCAGGAGGCTCCCAAGGGCTCTGTCCCGGGGGACGTTGTGACTTGCACCCCACCAGGGCCATGACTACAGGGCCCCTGAGCCAGTGCCCAGGATATTCCTTCCCACCCTGACCTCACCCACTCCATGGTCCCCACCTCTCCTCCCATGCGGACCCCTCAGGTGCCTGGGGATGATCGGTGGCAGAAGCCACCCTACTGCTATCTGGGTCCGAGCTCAGAGGCCCAGTGCCAGTGCCCCAGGATAAGGTCCTGTCACCCTGTGAGGTCCCTGTGATGTTGTCCCCGTGTGGTCCCCTATGAGTCTGTCGCTGTACGATGTCCCCTGGGGACAAGGGGGCCTGGCCCATGCTCACCAGGGCCTTGTCCCTCTGTCTCCAGGGAAGGACGGGGCACTCCTAGGACTCTGAGGAAGGCACCCCAGGCAATGTCATGCACAGAGGAAAACCTTGGAAGCAGCAAGAACAGAAGTGGCTGGGCCGTTCCCTGTGGGGTAGCTGGGGAGAGCAGGTACACAAGACCCCACTGGCAGGCCGCCGTTCTCCTCCAGGACCCCACAGTGGGCCAGCCACCCAGGGCAAGAGGGCACATGGTGGGGAGCCTCAGCCTGGTTGTCAGGTCCACCTGTCTGTGTCTTTGTCCATGGTGCCCAGCCTGTGCAGTTTGCAGCAACGGGAGTCTTGGAGGCGGCCCTGTGAGCCCTGCTTCAGAGAGAAGACAGGGTCCACAACGCCCCTGGAAACAGGGCACTGGGGAGTGTCGGGGGCTGCTGCAGGCCCTCAGCTGGCTGGTGTCCCCAAAGGCTGGGTGTACACACCCACTCTGGGCACCCTAATCCTTGTGCTGGCCCCACAGTGACCCCTCTCCACACAGGACCTGAGGCTGAAGGTCCCCAGAACTGTGGTGCTGGACCTGTGCTGCTGTCCCACAGCAGGAACTGGGCAGGGTCCCCTGGGAGCCCTTCAGGGGCCGTCCTGTCCCAGTCCTGGCTGAGGACAGGCACCTCCTGTGGGTGTCCAAACTGCACACAGACGGCATCCCTGGAGACAGCTGTGGCCACAGGCAGTGGGAGAGGCCACCTGGTCAGGAATCAGGCAGCAGCCCAGGCCCTGGGCTGCTGAAGGAGCCCCATACCATTTCCCCCATATTTTTCCAATAAAAAAGCAGTTAGGCACCAACTGCAGCCTTGCAGCAGGGCCATTTGGCAGCATGCTGTACCACCTGGCAGTGTGCCCGGCCTCTGGCAAGTGCAGAGGAGTGAGGTGGGTGGTGAGGGAGGGTCCCTACCGCCTGTCTGCAGCCTATCCCAAGGTGCCCACATCTCCCGCAGTAGTCCGGGGTGGGCTGGGCCGGCGAGGCCTGAGCCCAGCAGGTTGAGACGCATGAAGAAGACCTGCCACAGCGTGTGAGCTCTGTGCCGCTCCAGCCACGCGTCCAACATCCTTTCCCATGGTAACCACCCCAGGCCACATGGAGCTTCGGTACCTTTCCTATCTGCTGCCAACCACATTTCCAGCCGTCACGCTTCACTGTTCTTTCAACCACTTCCAGGCCACCTCGGGCCAGGGGTAGGGACATCAGCGGCCCAAACCATGTATGGATCAGTGTCTCAGGACCTCTGAGGGCCGGTTGGCCTGGGATGCTCAAGGTCCAGGCCATCCCACAGCCACTGAGGACCCCTCCTCCCCATTCCCACCATCTGCATCCACAGGAGCTGCCCCTCAGAGGTGCCTGGACACCATGCCTCCTCCTTGACTCGTTCCTCGGGCATGGCAGAGGCCCTGTACAGCTGCACCCACGGCTGAAGTTCCCAACCGTGTGGAACACGGCGCAGTAGAGAGAACCAGGTGTCTGAAGAGCAGGCACTGTAGCCACAGCTGGTGTCACATGTGGCCAGGAAGGACAGGGGCACCAGACACAAGCCTTTGTGAGCTCCTGGCTCTCTGGACCTTCTGGTACTTTTCCATGCCTGAGCCTCAGAGTCCTCATGGTCTCAAGCCTCTGTCTCCCATCCTTCTAGGGTGCAATGGCTCTGAACGCTCCCCAGCAGCACAGAGCCCAGCGTGCACAGGAAGGGCAAGCCCAGGCCAACACAAGCAGGGCAAGTCAGGGCTAACGTGGGCCAGGCGAGCTTGGACTAGTGGGAGGTCTGTGCCTGCCCTTCAGGCTTCTGAGGCTCTTGCTCTGTGGCTCTGGGGACCTGGCCTCAATACTACCTGCTCTGTTCGCACTCTGTGTCTGCATGGCAGCTCAACCACTCAAACCCTGGCCCTCAGTGTGAGCGGGGACGCTGAGGCAGGACATGGGATCTGCCTCGGTCACCCTCTCCAGCACTTCTGTTGCTGCCAAGTCTGGATGCAGTGAGTGGGCACGGCCCAGGACACTATGTGCACTCCCAGCCCCCACCTTGGGAACCAGCCTGCAGGAGAAGGTCCCCCGGAAGTGAGCCCCTGGAAGTGAGCTCCCAGCAGAGGCCTCACCTGCATGGGCTGTGCCAGGAGTCTGGACCTGCCATGGGTGGGAGCTGCAGGGCTGTGGCACCAAGGCCCAGCCCAACAACCTGGTGCCTGGAGTGCGATCACTGCTGGAGAGTAGGCAGGTGGTGACAGCGTGACCCTCGTCCCTTCATCCGTGTCACATACCCTCAGAGGACAGGAGAGAGCAGAAGCCACCAGCAGCCTCTGCCCTGACCCCCACATCTCATGTTTGTTTCCCTAAACGTTGGTTTTAGAAGGTGCTGACTCAGCACCCTCCCTGGGCCATGACCTGATTTCGTCAACACCGCTGTCCAGGGCCAGGCCTGGACAGGTGTGGCAGGGCAGTAGGAAGCCCTGGGCCCTGCACGGCACTCTCTGCCCAGCGGTGCCCTGCAACATGTGGGGCTGCAGCACGGGGACATGAGGAAGAGGCCGCAGACAGCTCAGGCGCGTGCCACTTTCCCAGACGGCCTGGACCACAGTGCGGGCAGGAGCAGTACTGCTCCGGGAGGCCCGGGCCTTGGGACTGGCCCACCACAGGGTCGCCTGCTCAGGAAACCTGCCTGGGACCAGTGGGGTGCGGCCCCCCCACCACCTTCCTCACTGTCCCCGCCATGAGCCCCATTCTGAGTCTCTACTGGGCCTACGTGCTCGCCCAGCCACGGGCAAGGGCGCAAACCAGGATCGTGCCAGGGTCACTCTGGGCATGTGACAGTTGACAGGTCCTCACCCCGCCACAGCAGGTGGTGAGGTGCTGCCCTGCAGGATGCTGGAACCCCAAAGAAGGGCCAGTAGGTCACAGGGCA
This sequence comes from Hystrix cristata, assembly GCA_004026905.1. Taxonomy (NCBI): domain Eukaryota; kingdom Metazoa; phylum Chordata; class Mammalia; order Rodentia; family Hystricidae; genus Hystrix; species Hystrix cristata. The sequence continues at coordinate 73,647 of PVJO010003009.1, forward strand.
GCTAAGGTGACCTGGTGCTGAGGGCTGGTTAACAGAGCTTGGGTCCTCGGGAGGAGGGTAGCTGTCACGGTCTCCCTGTCCTGGCTGACTGCAGCCCCACCCTGAGACCCCAGCACCCACACTGCCTACCAGGCTCTGCTGGCCCAAGGCGCCCTCCATCACAGGCTTCCACGCCCACCAGCTCCAAGCTGGAAGCCTGGGTGTCTAGCCAGGAGTCCAGGCCCACCCCTGCCTGGATCGGGCGGACAGAGAGAGCTGGGCTTACCTTGTCGTCCATGCCACTCTCGCTGTCACACTGTGGAGGCAGAGAGAGAAAGAAGCAAGTCAGGGCCTTCCACACCTCCAGAGCACAGTGTAGCAGGGGACAGGATGGGGAGGGCCTCCCCTGGCCTGACTCCAGGAGAGGCCAGGAGGGGTGGCCAATGAGAAACCTGAGGGGCGGCAGTGGAGGCAGGGGCCAGACGAAGGGCATAACCAGGCTGACTTGACTGGGGTGGGCAGGACCCCAAGCCCAGTGCTCACTCTGCAGGCCAAGAGGGGGAGAGGGAGAGAAAGAGAGAGAAACAGACAGTGCCTCAGCAGCCAGCACCACACAGAGCAGACAGCCGGACTGAGGCGCAAGGCCGGCCTGGAGCGGAGCAGGTGACCTCATGCGCCAGGCAAGCTGTGGCCCTGTGGCCCTGTGACCTTTTGGGGAGCTCTGAGTGGAGGACCCGCCACATGAAGGGTCCTGGTCCAGGGCGGTGGTCACAACAGCTGCTCCACGCCCAGACGGATAACCCAGGGGAGGGGACCGGTAGGGCCACGTGGCTTATGACCTGGGCAGACGGCTGCCACCACACAGCCCCAAGAGCCCACATTCTCTCTCCTGGTCTGAAATCTGGGGACACAGTGGAGGCCGTGGCTCCTAGCTCCTCCAGGAGCGCAGGTGAGGACCCACCAGACCCCATTGCATGCACAGTGCTCGGGAGGAAAGAGAGCCGGTGAGGACCGGGTGTTTGCTCAGCATCACCACAAAACCGTGGCAGTCGACAAAACAAATCTGTCTTCTGTTTTTGCTAAGCTGAGCTCTGAAAGGATGCGCTGCTCAAGGAACGATGCACTTTCCCCTAAAAGAGTAAAAAGAAGAGATCCCTTCCTAGCAGCCGTGACTGTGATGGATTCCTGGCGAGTGAGTTATAACTGCCAAAGAAAAAGCTCTCCCAGATACCCTGGAGGGTGACTGGCCCCAGCCAGATATGGGCTGGGTGAATTTTATAGGTTGTGCTCGCCTTGATTAACACGGGTGATCAAATCATACTGCCTTCCGCCAGGCCCCAAGGTGATGGTTGTACCATCCTCAATGAGAAAGCTCAGGGAGGGACTGGGCATAGTGGTGCACACCTGTGATCCCAGCACTCGGAGGCAGAGGCAGGAGGGTCACCATGACTTCAAGACTAGCCTGGGCTACGTAGTGTGTTCAAATCCAGCCTGAACTACAAAGTAAAACCTTCTCTCGAAAAAAAAAAAAAAGGCTCACAGAGCAGTATAAAACGAGCTTCACCAGCCATTCACCTGCCACTGGAAAGCGCATTCCTACTCAGTGACGAGTGTGAAGGGCGCTGGGATGGGCACACAGGGCCTTCTGCAGCCTGCAGGCTTCACACCACGCCTGACAGACCGTCTGCCCCGGTCTGTGCTGTGCCATGGGCCTACCCAACCCCAGGGTGGGCATCCTGTCTCACACAGCGGATGCCATGGACCTCTCCTGGCTACACGGCTTGGCCATGCCCCACCTAAGTCCCCAGTCTTGGTTCTCCCAGTGAAACGTGATGGGAAGTGCCAGCCCACAGGCCCTGCCTAGCAGTCCTATGCTCTCTCCACCTGGGTGCGCTGCTTTCCAAGGCTGAGCGCCTACTCTGTGAGGTGGGTGGGATCTGGCGCGAGGTGTGTGGGCAGGTAGGAAGGTCTCCTAGCCAGCCGTCAGGAGGACAGAGGCCTAGGGTTGGAGAGGGGCTGTCGAGACACCAGAGTTTGTGGGGCACGCAAGGAAGGTAAGGCAGGAAGTAGGGGGATGAGGCAGGAGAGGTGAGGGATGCAGAGGTAGGTGCAGGACATTTAGATTCCATGCTGTGCATGTGGGGAACAGTTCAGGTGCTGTGACTGGCCCTGGGGAGGGGCCTCTTCTACTGGCAGAGACCAATGGGAAGAGTGGGTTGTAGCCTGTGGTGGGGAGGTGGCAGGAGTCTGACCTACACCTGGGGATGGTCAGTGCACTCTCTGCTCCTGCAGCCTGGGTCTCGTCCTGCTCACCAATACCGAGACCACTGCACTGGCAGGGTGTGGGACTGGGCTCCTGTGTGGCTGCCTGTCAGTTGGCATGCAGATGCACCCAGGGCCCGGGGGCACTGCACCACCTGCTGAGCCTGTCTGCAGCTCTGTCCCCAGGACCCCACAGGCTGGAGACAGCAGTCCACATGAGCCTAGACCCAGGCCAGTCACAAACTTCTCCATAGCCCCAGGGTCTCAGGCTGGCCTGACAAGGCTGCGTGGTAAGGCCCAAGGAGAGCAGTTTTATGTATTCACTGTCAAGTTACGGTGGTTTCCTGCAGGCTCAGAAGGGTGATCTCCTGGATCCTGTAATTACCACACAGGATGCTGTGGTTAGTGCCCGTGGGGAGGGCTGGCAATGAATTCGAGTTATTAAGTCCTGCTGAATTAAGGTTTAACTGCAGTGGAGCCAGAATTGAGTGAGGTGATTAATTAGACCAAGGACGGAACAAGAGCCACTCCTGTCTTCTGGGGGATGTCTGAGTGAGGTAGCCTTCGCAGATGGGGACCAGGTTCAGCGGCCTTGTGGGAATGGATAGTCCTCATGCCTGAGGAGAAATGACATGAAGGGTCAGGCCAGAACACAGCTCTGGAGCAGGCCGCGCTGTGAAGCTGCACCCCACTAAGATGTGCAACCTTGCAAAAGTCCCCTGACTTCTCTATGCCTCAGTTAATGCTTCTGGAAAACAGGGACAATAGTCCATTTACAAGGCTGTCCTGTAGCTTAGAATATATACAAGAAAACTTTACAACAATGTTGATTCACAGTACAAGACATGTGTGTGGCGGTATTATTATCACCACTGTGACATCATCATTGTCACCATCACCACCATCACCATCACCAAAATCATCACCACCATCACCACCACCATCATCACCATCATCATCATCACCACAATCATCAGTGACGTCATCATCACCACCACCATCACTGTTATGGCTTGTGTCTAGATGTCCCCCCAGATGTCTCCCCAAAGCTTCATGAGGTCATAGATGGGGCTTTTTCAGAGGTGGGTGGATCTAGAGTGTGTGATGCTGCGATCAAGGGTGTGTGATTACTACATTAGTCCACTGATTGGTTTGGCATAGTTCTTTTGGGGGGGTGCTGGGGATCCAACTCGGCCTTGCACTTGCAAGGCAAGTGCTCTGCCACTGAGCTAATCCCCAACTCCTGGTGTGGCATAGTTCTGAGAGTGGATAATGGCAAGGCCCTCCCTGGATGTGAGTGCTACCTGCCCACAGGGTGGGTAGCCTGGACAGAATACAAGGGACAGAAAGAGGGCTGCTGTGGTTGCTTGTTGCTTTGCTAATTTGCTGCCTTCTGCTTTGCTGCCCTCTGCCGGCCATGAACTGCTTCTCCTCTGTGAGGCCCTCTGCCATGCTACTCTGCCATGCTACTCTGCCTTGGAACCAGCTGATTATGGACGGAAACCTGTACAAAGTATGAGCCGAAATAAAGCTTTCCTCCTTTTTTTTCTTTTATTTTGTTTTGAGACAGGGTTTCACTGTGTAGTTGAGGCTGGCCTTGAACTCAGTATGTAGCCCAGGTGGGCCTCGAACTCATGGCAATTCTACTGCCTCAGCCTGCTGAGTGCTGGGATTATAGACATGCACCACCTTGCCTGGCTAAACCTTTCCTCCTTTAATTTTGGGTGTCAGGTATTTTGTCTGAGCAACAAGAAAAGTAACTAAGACAATCACCATCAACACCATCGTCACCCTCTTCACCATCATCACCACCACCACCATCACCATTATCATCAGCACCAGCCTATCACCACTGTCACCACCACGATCACCATCATGGTCGCCCCGCCAGTCCGGCTCCCTTCCCTCTTGTGATTGTCTTGCCCTGGGAAGCACCTGAGCCCATCCCCGTGGAGTCAGGCATAGACCCCTCACTGGGTGACCTCCCCTGGGACAGCTGTGCAGGAGGTGGGGAGAGCGTGGCCTCAATCCCCCCCGCCTTCCTTTGTCCTCTAGAAACCTAGTCAGCTGCCTGCTGGCACGGGGCTGCCCATTTCCCTTACACACCGAAAGACACAGAGTCAGCATGGCAATTAAGCAGCCACAGAAACCGCCTTTTTCTTCTCACCATGAACATTAGTTACTGCTTACTGCTTCTCTGCATGCTTGTGCGTGGAGGAGGCTGCCCATCTCCCATGGCTCAGACAAAAGCAAATTCATGACCTTGCCCCGGGGTCAGTCAGCTCTCCCAGGTACTGCAACCCTAACAGCACTAGGCCTGTAGGGATGCTGCCTGGCCTCAGAGCCCACCATGCAGGGGCCTCTGTGTGGGACGGGGGCACAGAGGCAGTCTTGGCAGTGTGGCGGCCTAGGGGACCGCCACCAGCCTCTGCCTACCCTGGGACCCCCTCTGCCAGGCAGGGCTGCACTGTTGCCTGCAGGTCTCGCCTGACCCTCTTCACTGGCTGAGCACACTCCCAACAACACTGCTGCCTCAGAGGCCCCAGAGCTGCACACCATATGCAACGAGGCACCAGGAACATCGGGCATCACGGGACCCACAGCTATGGCGAACATGGGGAGGGGTCAGCACCGGCCAGCATGGGGAGCAGGGCCAGCTGCAGGGATGTTCGGTGCCTGGCACATAGCCTCAGGCGTGCACATGTGGGTGCCCTCTGCTCCCGTGTCCATGGCTTGGGTCCCTGGCATGCACCCGCACGTCCTGAATGTACCAGTACCAAGCTGTACACACAAGCTGCGGGCCTCCTGCTGACAGTGCCTCTCCCTGTGGTGTGCTGCCCAGGTCCTACTGCCTGGGACGATGGCACTTGGGACACAGAGGACATGTGGCGTCTCAGCCGCTAGACCCCGTGTCCTGGGCCTCCGCATGTAAACTCTAGCTTCCAAATGAGCCTGGCAGGAGCACCCTTGGGAAGTGTGGGAATGAGGAGGGATGAAGGCGGCCTGCTCAGAACCGCTCTTCCTCCCAGTCCTCCCTTTGTGCCATCTACTCAGTGGGGGGTGAATTCCATTAAGCTGTGCTCCGGAACATGGGCCAGGCACCAGCGTGAAGCAGCTGGCCCGGGAGGAGGTGACGCTCCTGTGACAACTGGCTGTGTGACAGTCCATCGCGTGCAGTCCACTGAGGCCGTGTCCGCTCCTTAAACCTCCTCAGTCATGTGAATTAGCTGCTCTGCTTCCCTGTCCTTAAGGGCCAGAACACTTATGGAGTGCTGTCCTAATGGGAGCCGTGGTGCCAATGGTGATTGCCCTGATGCTGTGTAGTGGCCCAGAGCGGGGGTGGCCTACTGCTGCCCTGGGAATTCCTCCCCACCTCATCCCCTCAAACCCACCCAGGGCTGGCGGCTGTCTAGGACAGGGTCCAGGGCACATGTGGCCGCAGGGCCGGTGGATCCCAACGTTCATATGCTGGCAAGGGACCTTGGCCTCCACCAACTCACTGCAGACTGGGGTCCTGGTCCCCAGGCACAGATGCATCAGCCTGTGTGAGCCCTGGGTCTGGGGCTCAGCATGGTGCTTCCTGGTCTGGCATTTCACAGAGAAGAGGGCACTCAGGTAGGAGACACGCTATGCTCTGCAGGCAGCCAGTGGGGTCTGGGCTGGAGTTGAGCTGTGATGGCAGCAGGGTACTGAAGGCTGGGGACAGTGGGCAAGGAGGAAGGTGGCCCTGGACAGGGCAGAGACTGCAGCCCAGGTGGGAGGAAGGAGCCCCTCAGCTGGCCTGGCTCTGGACACCATGGGGTACCCTGGGCTCCAGGCCTCCATGGAGTGGCCACTTATGGGCGCCCTGACCGTGCAAATGGGGCAGAGACCCTGACTCCAGGGAGGTCAGGGATGTGGGGATGGGGCGTGTGGTGGTGGGTCAGAGAAGGGACAGTAACGGGAAAGCTGTAAGAGGGAGGGAGGGTGGGCATGTGGCTGAGGGAATGGGAAATGGCCTTGGACCAAGGGGGCGTCTGGCAGGGCCAGGAGAACACGGTATGTGAGGCAGCTACTACCCACGTGGACTGGGGCGGCTCTGCAGGACAGCTGCCACCAGACAGGCCCAGGCTGATGGGCCAAGAGACGAGGTGAACTGTGGGGGCGATCCAGGGCTCACTGGTAACCTACATGTGGGCACGAGTAAGAGTGGAGATAGGGCGGTGGGGTGGGCTACACTGGGGCTGCAGTCCATGGAGATGGGCAGGGCATGGCAGGGTGCACCTGCCCTCCCCCAGGAGCAGCACCCTGGTACCTTGAAGCCTCTGTGCCTCACTCAGGGTGAGGGCCCTCATATGGCCACCTAGGATGCTAGCTAGGCAGGCCCAGGAAGAGGGCGAGGCTGGCTGCCTCACAGTGCCACAAGAGCCAGGCGGACGCCATGCATTCAGGAAGTCCCCACCACATGCCCACCTGGTTACTAATGGGGAAACTGAGGCACAGAGGGTGAGGCCCGCCCAGGCAGACTGATTAATTATGTGAGATAACTGCCTTGAAATCCCACTCTTCTTCACTCAACTCATTCCTGTTTCATTAGTGTTTAGGCCTTAAAGCAAAACAAAGTGCTAATTACCCAATTAACAAGCAATTAAGTCACTGCAGCCCAACCTCCTATGGGCAAACTGTGTCGAGAGCTCCACCCTGCAGGCGCAGGTTCCCAGCTGAGGCCCGTAACAGGCGGTGCCTTGGGGAGAGCTGGCCACGGCTGCCATCCCTGGCCCCCTCCTGCCCCAGTGAGCCCCAGCGGCTGCCTGTCTGTCCCATTCAGAGCCCCAGTCACACTGAGTGACAGATCCACTCTCAGTCACAGAGCGTGATGCTCCGAGAACCAACAGGGTAAGGGGAGCTGTCTGAGTCACCTGACGCAGCGCCGGGCTGGGACTGTGCTCAAGGGTGCTGTGGCTGTGGCAGACTGGGGGACAGTCCTGCCCAGAGCATTGCCACCCTCTCAATTCCTGAATGTCCTGTCCACCCGCTGGGCTGAGAACCTGCTAGTATCAACACCCAGCCCTGCAGCACAGCTTCGCTCTGAGAAACACAATCACTTTGCATTTCCCAGACTCTGACCACAGCAGGAAGGGGCGTCTGGACAGCACTTGGCGGGCACTGTTTCTAGTTCCCCTGGACTCCAGTTTGCAGGACACGAGGCCTAGATTGTGTCATGCACCCATGGTCCTCTGGTCCCAGGGCCCTGCGTTTGCAGTACGCTTGCCACGTTCTGCCTCTCAGACTCAGCCCAACACAGGCACCACGTGTGGCTTTTTCCTTGGAACTGTACGAGTTTCCTGCTGCCTTCATGCGGGCAAACTCCTCTCTAGCGTGTCGCTGCCTGGAGACCTGGGATCTCGCTCCCAGCTCTATCCCCTCCCCCACAGTGACCTGCAGCTGCTGAGGTCCCACCTGTGCCCAGTGGGAATCACGTGCACCTGTAGGTGGTGCTAACACAGCCGCATGAGTGCATGCAGTCACGGGCACACATACGCACAGGTGCCCCCTGCCACAATGCCACACGCAGTCAGATGTACACACGCTCATACCTGCTTGCACTTGCACATGGGTGCACATGGCTCCCATCCATCCTCCAGGTCTCAGGGAACTTGTCATCCCCAGGTCATGGGGCCCTCCAGCACCAGCCTCCCCTCTCCTCTGCCCTCAGACAGGTTCTTCTTGCATCTGCCCCCACCTCCCTACTCTCGATGCCCGTGGAAATCGGTTGTCCAGGTCCTGCAGCCCCCTGAGCCCCCAGGTGTCCCTGTTCTTCCTCTCTGTCTCCTCTCTTGCAGGAAGAACTAATGGCAGTGTCAGGAAATGGACAAAAGATGGCCCAGTAGGCAGGCAGCAGCGCTGGCTTGTCTGAGCTGCCTTTCCAAGCTGCCTGTGTTTGTGTACCTTTGTATTGCCAGATGCAAAGTACTAACTGCCTCGTGAATTATTTATGAACACAAAGCCTCACCCGGAAATGCTGCTAGCCCTAATTTCTAACCTTTTGTGTCTTGTTGTATGCCTGTTCCAAATAATCAAATCTCCCCTTCCCAGGGCACTCAGTCCCCATCTGCCCCACGGCTCCCTGAGCTCACCCTGGCCCCTGCTCTAGCCACCCTGTTGTCCTGCCCAGCAGCCAGCTGTGCACCAGACACAAGGCCTTCTGCAGCTGTGGATGGTGGTGGGCACCTGAGGGACAGCGCCCAGCGTCCCTCGCAGCCTGGTGTACAGAGACGGGCTGGGCAGCCCTGGGCTGGACTTTGGGACCTCTGGGGGACAGAACTTGTGGCTGGGGTGGGCTGGACACAGGGAACTGGCCCCTGGTGATGATGGGTAGGTGTGGCCCAGGAGGGCCAGCTGGAGGGGAGCACGTCCCACCCTGGGGTGCCCCATCTCCTCAGACCCAGTGGCCCACCTGCAGGGTCAGAGGATATGGAGCAGGGCATAACTCCACAGCAGGCGGAAGGCCCCCACTGTGCCAGTCCAGGAACCCAGGCAGCTATCCACCTGGAGCTGTGGGGCCGGGGGTGTGCTGGAGCCTGGGCAAGTCAGAGGGCAGCGTGATAGCCCAGGACACCTCCTGGTGCCCACCACGGGGACTGGGAGTGACACTGAGACAGTGGCTGTGACCGAGGCCATGAGCCCTTCGGTGCGGCCCTGCACGGTGCTTACCCCAGGAGCTGCTTCCACACCTGCTTGCGGATGCTTCCGCCGTCACTCACTACAGTGCATCATGGCTGCCTGTGGCTGCCGGGGCCCAGGAGGAGCCCAAGGGGCGGCACACTTGGGTACCTCCATCAAAGCCTGGGTCTCCCTGTGCTCTCAACCCTGGGCTGCGCCGGCTAGCTTGGGCGCTGAGGGGTGCTGGGCAGGCCTAGGGAGGCCCTGAGCCTTGAGCCCACGGTGGGGCCCTGTCCACCTGCTGCACAACGCAGGTGCAGGGGGAGGTGCTGGGCAGACTGAGAGATACAATGGAACGGGGAGAGCACAGGGAGCCTGGGGAGGAGGGGCAGAGGAGGGGAGGGGAGAAGGAAGAGGAGAGAAGGAAAGGAGGAAGAGGAGGGAGGGGGAGGGGGAAGAGGAAAGAAAGGAGGAGAGAAGTGAGAAGAGGGAACCCCAGGGAGTGGTGGCACAGTCTGGCTGATGATCACAAGGTGTCAGGCAGACAGAAGGAAGAGTTATCAACCCTCTCAAAAAGGACCCGGAATGTCCCCGGATGGTGGGATGTAGGTATGGGTGTGGGCTCTGGGCTGCAGAAGGCCCACCCTGCCGAGCATTGCTCACAGGAACAGTGCAGAGGAGGACACAGAGAGGACAAAGTGGCTGCCCTTGGCTGGGAGCCCACTGCCATGCTCCGAGGGTTGCTGGCCACCAAGGAGGGTCTCATCCGGGAGCGCTCAGGTCATGGGCAGAGGACACCCTGGCCAGGGGCCAAGCCAAGATCAGAGGAGTGCTGGCCCCTGGCTGCTCCCCTCTGGGGACGAGGAGGCAGGGATCAGGACAGGGCAGGGGCTGGCTGCTGTGGGCTCCACTTACGGCTGTCACTCTACGCTGCTCAGTCCTGGGTTCCTCTTCAGTGCCAAGGGACCTGGGGCGTCCCTGCCAGGCCCCATGAGCAGTTAGTGGGTTAATTATGCACCCTATAAAGCCACTGTGATGTACAGAGTGCCTGACAGCTGGCAATAAACCAGGGCTGCAGGGGCGGGGGGGCAAGGCTGTAAATCTGCACAAACCAACAGCTCTAGCTAGCTCTGGGTTTTATGATGCTATTAATGTCCTTCCTGACACTTAAGGGGAAATGAAATAGGTCAGGAGGAAGGTGCAGGGGCTGCTTCCAAGGGGTGTCAGCACCTGGCTCTTACCTGGCCTACCCAGGGGTATGGACAGGAAGGGAAAGGCTCTATGCAGAGCGCCCGGAAGCACACAGCTCACTCTCCATGGGCCACAAACCTGCTGCACATTTCCTACGTACACACGGCCCCACTAAGCCGCACAGGTGGCACTGCAGCCAGGCATTGCCCTCGGGTCCTGCCTGAGCCCAGGCTCCTGTGGCTAAGCTGGTGGGGGGCTGTGTGTGTGGATCACAGTGCCAGGGGTGGCTGCCCATACCAAGGGCATCTTCCACACCACCCTCCCAGTGCTCCAGTGGGACCCAGAGGCCAGGTCTGCCCCTCTATGGGCAGCGGCTGGCAGGCTCTCGGCTCCTGGAACTCTGCAGGTGTGCTGGGCCTGCAGGTGTGCCTCAGCTGGGTGCTTCCTACAAACCCACCCAGGGCACTGCACCCCGACCCACCCTGCCCGGGCTACAGGGACCTCGGGGAGGGAGGGTAATGCTGGGGTATGGGAGCCTCCAAGTGAGCCTCTGGCAAGAGAACAGCAGGAGACTTACAGAGTAGCCTCTCCCGGACACCGCTTGCGTGGAGCTCTGCGGGAAGAGGAGGAAGGATGGTCAGTGATGGTCACACTGCCCAGCTGAGCAATGCCCCAAAGGAGAGGAAAGCTGGCTGACAGGCTAGGGTGGGTCACAAGAACCTGGAGCTGGGGGCGGGCACACTGCTAGGGCACCAGGGGCCCTCCCTACAGCAGTATAACCCCTCATCTGGCAACCCCCTCCCTACAGCAGCGCCACCCCTCCCCCGGCACCCCTCCCTACAGCAGTGTGACTCCTCCCCTGCAGAACACCCTCCCCTCTCAGCTCAGCTCTAGCTGTCCTGCAGGGCCTCTGGGTAGGCTCGGAGAAGCCCATCCTGCAGGGGCCACCACTCAGATCCCCTGCCCCATGCCATTCTCACAGGGAAACAGGAACCCTGAGGCTCAGGCCTGTCTCCTGTCTGTGCTTGGGCCACTCCTGCCCCCCTTTAGCTGTGCTTTCACTGCCTGGGGTCCACAGGAAGGCTCCCTGGAGGAGGAAGCAGGCAGTGGACAGAAGGGACAGGTGAGGGCCGCCATCCCGGGTGGTGCCCTCGGGCTCAGTGGGCACAGCGATCCTTTCAGTGACACTGGGGTTGCTTGCTTACCCTGGGGCCATGGTAAGAGCTGGGCCACCCCCTGAGTCCTAACTCTAGATCAAATCCATGGCTGTGCACTCTAGGCCACCCTGCCTGAGCTGAACTGGCTGTCTCCTGGGTTCCCCTCTGCCTGCACGGCCAGCCCCAGGAGACATGTGGGCCACCCTGGGCCTCAGTCCCGGGCAGGCTCCCAGTGGTGGAGATGGCTTCCAAACCCAGTACCTGGACCCCTCTGTGGGGCTCCCCCCACGAAGCTGCTCACAGCATCCTGTGACCCTACTTACAGCATCCTTTGCTGGGTGCAGCACACAGGGTCCCAACCGCCAAGCTCACTGCAGATAAACCACCCATGGGCCACAGGCGCAGGTGCCGCAAGGAGATGTCTAGCTTCTCAGACAGGTCCTGGTGGCCTGGCCATCCCTCCAGGAATGCTTCCTGGGATCTTGGGTTGAGAGCTGGGTGCCATGAAGGCTGGACAATTGCTGACCAGTGCCCTGGTGAGCCTGCAACCCAAGCGGGGATTTGAGGCTTCATGGGAGGTCACCCTGGGAGCAAGGTGTGGGGACTCACGTCGCTGAGCTGGTCCCGGGAGCTGCTCCGCCGGGAGCTGGTGGCTTCGAGGACATTATCATCATCACTGTTCTGGTCATACCCTCTGGACATGGTGACCTTCATCTGGGGACAGGGAGGAACAGTGTCAGTACAGCATACGCCTGGCCCAGTGTGCACCAGGCCCATCTCTCCTGCATCCCGGCAGCACCAGACCCAGCCTGGGGCCTCTCTGGCAGCTGCCACGGAGTGACCTTGGCTGAGGGTAGGGCTGTGCGGAAGATGGTGGTGGGCAGGGCACTGCCTGCTGATTGCTGGCCTGCGGGCCCAGGTGCCACAGAGCACATCCCCACTGTCAGCATCCCACTTCCCAGAGCCAATGACTTTAAGGACATCCCGGTGCAATAGGAGGTCCGTGGGGTCCCTGCCCATGGCCACCCGTCTTGGCCAGCCACACGAGCACTGACTGTGCCCACAGAGTCCCCTCCTGATGGCACAGCAACTCCCTGGCTGTGTGCCCTCAGGCCACTGCTTGGCTCCCCTGTGTCTGTTTGCCACCTGCAGAATGGCGCTGACCCTCCACCAGGACATCAGCACCCCCTGGGTGGCACTCTGCAGTTGCTGTCCAGTCTGCCATTGTTATGACAGCTCCAAAAAGAAGCTCACAGGTGGAAAGCTGAGGCCCAGACGAGAGCGCCCAGGAAGGGGCTGGAGGCCAGCCCCATGTGCGCATCACTTCCCGCTTGGAAGTGATTAGGGGAGGGAGGGATGGGCACCAGAAGCCTGGACTGAATGACTGGCAGGGACCCCATGCCCATACCAGCCTGCAACTTTCCCTGGGGGCTGTGGGATGCCTGCTGCCTGTCCCTCCACCCTGGGTGGGAACATTCCCACACGGGGTCACAGTTCTCAGTCAGCATGCAGGACACTATGCAGGGACACTCCAGGCCACAGGGACGTCTACCCCCACCTCCCCTACCTGTCATCCCAGAGTCCCCGGTGTACACTCAGCTACACCTGCGGTCAAAATTCTGAGGCTGGTCACTGCCACGAGGCCGTGCCAGCCCTGGAGGCCTGTCCTGGACCAGCCAGGGTGGCTCAGACCTGCCAGCTGGCCCTGCTGTGCTCACCTCCTGAACTCAGGCAGGAAGGCCCCTCCCACTGCCCACCCTCAGGCCCAGGCCCACAGCCATCACCTCCAGTGCTCCTTGTCCTTGTGTGGTAGACAGAGGGGCCGGTGACAAAACCCAGACAGGGTCAGGTCACATCCAGGCAGGGAGACGGGTGGGTGTGAGAGAGGGTTAGAGTCTGTGTGGAGGATGGAGCATGTGGATAAAGGATGATAATGTTGCAAACACCACAAGCCAGACTGCTCCGCATGGGGGCCAGGGACTGCTGTGTGTCCCTGATGTTACAGATGGTGACGGATCTCCCCAAAGGCCCTCCTGCCACCCCGCCCACATGCCACCCTCTGGGGTGGGCAGGACCCACCCACCTTGGTGAGGAATCATGTCCAACCAGAGTCTTCCAGTAGCTCTCACCAGGGGTCCCTGGAGCACCAGCCTCACTGTGAGTCGCTTAGGAATGTGGGTTTCCGGCACCCCCAGAGGCTCTTTGGTGGCTGCAGGCATGGCCTGCCAACCCTCTGGCATCATCCCCAAGCACTGCTCAGAGACAGCAGCTCAGGGTGGGCTCAGGGTAGGCACCTGACCAGGAAGAAAAGCTCAACCCAGAGACACTGCAGGGACAAGAAAGGCCTGGCATGAGGCTGCCAAGAACAGCTGTGTGGGTTGCTCACTGCACAAGGATACCTAGCCATGGGGGAAGAGACGAGGGCTGGAACATGCCCACACACTGCTGGGTGGGGAGGAGGCAGGGCTGTCTTCTCCTTCACACATGCACACAGAAGCCATCTCTGTGGCGGGCACCAGAAGAATGCATTGCCCTGACTCTACCATGGTGCCCCACAGGCGGGAGATGGGCTCCATCATCCTTCCTCAGTGCCTGCGTTTAGCTCAGAAAGCCCCATTTCTGGGAACCCTGCAGAGTCACATCCTGTGTTCTGGGACCACCCATCAAGCTGCCTGCCATGCTCTGCAGGCAGAGCCAGCAGGAGGTCAGATTCCTGAACCTTCCTGTCTGTGTCTGGGGCCACGGCCACGGGTGCCATGTTTGCCCTGGGAAGACAGGCAGGAGTCTCTGTGCTTGCACCCAACCTTAGGCCATGTGGCCCCAGAACCTGCCCATCTGCCCACGTAAGCAACCAGTCAGCCAACCAACCAGACAGCCAATCAACTAGTCAGCCAACTGGCCAGCCAACTAACCAACCAGCTAACCGAATAACTAATCAACTAGTCAGCCAACCAGGCAGCACCCACCAAGTTCCTGTGAGTTGGCACTGTTCTGGGCAGTGAACACAGGACACATATCTCTGCCCTCCTGGAGCCCAGAGGGAACCCTGTTTCCAGAGTACAAGAAGATGGCCACTGTCCACAAGGTGGCAGCAGGTGCTGACAGAATAGCGGCAGACAGAGAAGCCCAGCATGTGTCTGTCCAGCTCCATCTGCTCTAAGATAGACACTATGAGGACCACTGAGGTCCAGTTCAGGTAGCAGGTGCTGGACTGAGACAGAGTGGGAGCCAGACACACTAAGGTCTACCCTGATTGTGTCTGGCTATCCATCGCTGCAGCCTCAGTGACAGGAGGTTTGTGGGAAGGTCAGGAGCTCTCTGGTCAGTGCCAGAGTCATATGCAGTCTTGCCTACCTTTCAGAACAGGTGTATCTGCCACCTGCTTGGGGAACGATGCTCCAAGTTCTGCTGCATACAGGAGAGCCCCAGCTCAGCCCGCAGTCTCTGCCCCTTCTCTACAGCCCCTTAGGGTATCTGAGTCCCCTCCAAGGCCCCTGGTCTCTCTCCTGCCCTGTAGGCCTGGCTAGGTTGGCCTTCTGCCCATCTTTCACCCAGCCCCACACAGGGAGGGAGCCAGGCAGCCAGGGCTTTGCTTTCTCCATAGGTCAGAGAAAGGTCTGCTTTGTAACTGGTCCTGAGGAAGAGACTGAAAGGGCAGGGGAAGGGGACAGGAAGTGGCCACAGTTGGGGCTTCAGTGAGCCCATGTCTCAGGTCTGTTTCTGGGGTCTGACACTGAGGATCCTGAAGTGCGCCCCAGGACCAGCGGCTTCCGCATGGGCTGCTGGACAGTGCCTGGGAACATGAGAGGTGGCCACAGAGTGCCAGCCACCAACTGCAGGCAGGGGCCAGGCCCTGAGGCAGCTGGGACCCCAGGTCTCCCTGGCCCTGGGCCATGCAAGTCTGGGGAGGCGCAAAGCAAAGGCCTCAGGACAAGGGGGCCGGTGGGGTGGGAGCAACACACAAGGGATTCCAGACAGACCAGAGATCACAAGTCTCCAGAGAGAGCAGCCTACAAGCCTGAGCTGCAACCCCAGCCCACAGAGCACCTTGGGATTGGCGGTGATCCAGGCTGCACCCTGTCACTAGCAGCCTCAGCCACATATCCTGGTGTAAAACCCCCACTTCCTGGATAGGACACGGAGGGACATGAAAACCATGGCAGGCTGACAGGGACCAGCAGCACAAGCTACCAGCCAGAAGCAGACAGGGACACTGAGGCTCCTTGCACTGTGGCCTGACACCCCTCGGCCCCCATGTTTGCCAGACCTCACACCTCTGGGGACCTAGGCCAGAGCGCTGCCAATAGCCTTTGAATGCACAGGGGCGGCAGGTGGGGTTCAGGTCATGGGGCCGAGGACCGAGCTGTGACTCACCCCGATTAGCAGGACCAGGGCACAGGCTGGCTGGGTGGCCCCACAGGAGTCCCTGCCTGTGAATTGTGTGTGTAAAGTCATACCAAGGCTTTCAGCCACCCGTTTGCCTGGTACAGATTTTCTGAGGCTTGGTGGGGTGCTGTGAGCAGGGGAGCTCCCTGCCAGCACTGTGCCTAGTGCCAGGAAGTACCAGAGAAGAATATGAGGATTCTCCCTAGCCCTGCCCCTCCAGTTCTAAACCCCACCCGCCCCTTGCCCCAGACCTCGCCCCAAGGCCCTGTCCCACCCTCCCCAGGCCCTACCCACACACAGCCTCCAGACCCCGCCCACAGCCCCTCCTTCTGCGAAGGAGGTAAAGGGGGCCAGCAGTGTCCATCTCCTGGCAGCAGTCAGCATCCCCACAGGGACAGATCACAGACACACAACAGGCACAGGGACACACAGAGACCTTTGAGCGCCACTCCAGACTCCACATGGTCAGCGTACCTGCACCGTGGGGCACACACAAGGTCTCCCCTGACCCCAGAGCCTGCATCCAAAGGGAGCAGAAGACACAGGACAACAGGGACGGTGACTGAGGCAGTGCAGTGTGCAACCTGAATAGCTGGAGAGTCACAGACAGGGTCACGCCCAGGGAGATGTGCCCCAGTCACCACTCAGCCTGTGGCCCACCACAGCCCACCCAGCCTAAACCCATGGGCCTGGGAGCCAGGGTGGGGTGGGGTGGGCTGCCTGGCTTTGGTTCTGTTGCAGGACCTAGGAGGTCTCAACAAGGGGCTGCAGCTTCCTCAGACCTCATGGGGCTGGGCCATGGCCTGGGAGGAAGCAACCATAGCCCCCCAGAGCTCACACCTGCAGAGACTCAACAAGGTCCGGAGGCACGGCCATCCCTTGCCTAGCTCAGCCCATCAGAGCAGAAACCCACGTCCAGAGCCTGGGACCGGAGCCTGCCAAGTTTTGGAGGTGACACCCCTGCCTAGAGGCTGGCACTGACCCTGGCTGCTGGGCACTGGCCTCCCACCCATACCCCTGTCACCTGAACCTACCCTCCTTGGTTCCTGCATGTTTGAGCTCAGGGTTGGGGCCCCACTTTCAGCCCCTTCCCTCCCCAGGCCTTCATCTGTCACAGGGCTGTAGCCATGCTCTGCTGGGAGCTCCCAGTGCCTCAGGCCTGGCCACTCTGACCCTGGGTGCTGGCCATAACATATGTGTCCATCGGCCCCCGGCCTGCTTTTCCCACAGTGCTAACCTAGGCTCACACAGTCCCCTATTCTCCTTAAAGCTGGGCTTGGGTGACACCTACCACCTCAGGCAGGGCCTCCACTCTCTGGTCACTGAGTCAGCTCCAGCTCAACCTGTGCCAGGGACAGTGCCAGCCACCCATGTGTCTGCCAAGCTCACGTGTCTCTTCCCAACATGAGCCTGGATGGGAAGCAAACATGGCCCAGCTCTGTATCAGGGTTCAGTCTCCATCTGCAGAGAGATAGGGACACGGCCAGGAAGGTCACAGACACTGGCTAGCCTGGGAAAGGGGGGCTCACATAGATGCTGCAGGCCTGCAAAGAAGACTGCTCCTCGTGGTGGGTGCCCAGTGCGGATCCCCAATTTTCCTAGCACCAACAAAATTCCTGCCCAGCTGGGCTTCCATCCACAGTGGGAAGGGAGAGAACTGGGCCACCTCTCAGCACGTGCAGATGGACCATGGTCATGCTAGAGTTCCCAATGCACAGAGACGTGGCTGTTACAGTCTGTGGAGGAGAAATGCCCTTGTGGCTGCAAGGGGCACAGGGCTGCAGACCGAGGAATATGACTGTTGAAGTCAGTGCCAGGCAGGCCTCTGTCCCTCTCCATGGCTCACATCTGCTCAGGGTGGTGCAAGCCCCGCTCCTTCCAGAAATCATTCCCAGTACCCCATGCCCTGTGCCACCAGCCTGTGCAGATCCTACCAGGCTCCAGCAGTCCTGAGAGGGCCCCTGAAAGTGAAGGGAGACTGTGCTGTGCGCTGAAGGTCTGCTCCCCAGTGTGTGTGCTGCTGGGAGGCGGTGGAACCTTTAGAAGGCAAGGCCTAGAGGGAGCCAGTCTTCAGGGAATGTGCCCTTGAAGCGACACTGGGACTCTGGCCCTGTCCTGCTTCTCTCCTCGCTTCCTGGTTGCATTAGGTGAACAGATTTCCTTGAGCTCCCGCTATGATAAACCAAGATTAATCTGTGCTCTGTATGAACTGATTATCCCAGGTCCTTTGTCAGTGACGCAAACTGATTAATACAGACTGCTTGTTGGTTTCCCTTCCTACATCAGACTCTGAAAGCCCAGCAGACAGGGCTGTCTTCTTTCTCTACCTGGCACTGGAAGACACTGAGGAGGGGCTCAGGCAGTGCTGAGATGACCAAGTGTTCCCAGAGTCAGCATAGTATCAGGGAGCAGGCTGCTGTCCCAAGAGCAGCCACCCTCTTAAACTGCTCCACATTCTATTGGATTTCAGGTGGGTGGCTGGAGAGATGGGTGAATGGATGGATAGGCTGATAGTAGATGAACAGATGGGTGGATGGACAGATAGGTGGATGAATGGTTGGGTGGGTGGATGGATATCCATGGGTCGATGGGTAAATCGATGGGTGGATAGATGGTGGAGAGATAGAAGGGTGGATAGATGGATGGGTAGGTGGATGGAAGGATGGGTAGGCTACAGTGAACAGATGGGTGGATGAATGGGTATCTGTGGGTAGATGGGTGAATTGATGGGTGGGCAGATGATGGATAGGATGAGTGGGTAGATGGTGGACAGATACGTGGGTGTATAGTTGGATGGGTGAATGGAAGGATGGGCAGATAGATGGTGGATAGGTGGGGGGGTGGGCAGATGAATGGTAGGTGGAAGAATGGATAGGTGGATGGATGGGTAGGTGGATATCCATGGGTGGGTGGATGGATATTCATCAGTAGATACATGAGCAGAAAAATGGATGGGAAGGTGAATGGATGGGTGAGTGGAAGGACAGGAAGGTGGATGGTGGATGGAGAGTTGGGTGGATGGATATATGTGATGGATTGGTGGATACGTGGACAGGTAGATGGGCAGAGAGATAGATGGATGGGTAGGTAAGGGATGGATGTGTGGAAGGATGCAGAGGTGGACGGTGGATGGACAGATGCATGGATGCAGCCGGGCAACAGATGACTGAGGGACACTGGCTGATGTGTCGCTACAGGTCTGTGGATGTGTGCTGTGAGAGCGAGTGCCCATGTGTCTGTGACGCCCAGCCTGTGCAGACCCACATGCTGGGGTGGGGATGGGAGCCACAGCTGTGTCCTGCAGAGCTGCACCAATGTGGACTCTGGCAGCGCGTGCCGCCAAACGTGGAGCTGGGCCCTCTGCGCTGGGTTAGTCTTGCTCAGTCGTCCCCATCATTGATGGGCTAACCACACCTCCTTCCTGAGTGCCTGTGGCAGCTCCCACCTGGCCTCCCAGCATGAGAGGTTAAACCCCACCTCAGCTCACAGCATGCCCCTGCCAAAGCCCTAGGGCCCCCGCTGTGTGAGTGACAGGTGCTCTGGAGACCAGGCCTTCCCTGCCTTCCTGCCACGCTGCACCCTCTGGGCCTCAGTGGCCACACATGCTGTAGAGGGAACTCCCTGATCCCCAGTCTGACCTCCCCTCCCCCGACCCGTTCTGCTGTCTTCTGGTTAGGATACAACTTCATGACAGTGGCATGGTCATTCTCTGTCCATTGCTGGACCCTGGGCTCAGAGCAGAGCCTGATGAAAAAACTCCAGGAGGCACATGCCAGAGACCACTCTTGGGCTGCACAGGGGCTGTGATGTGCGGGGGTTACGGTGCTCCCAGCTGGGTGTGGTGGCGCACGCCTGGCGTCCAAGCTACTCAGGAGGCTAAGGCAGGAGGATCAGGAGTTTGAGGCCAGCCTAGGTAACTTGGCAAAGACTTGTCTCAAAAAAAGAAAAGACCGGGAATGTTGCCCAGTGTACAGCACCACTGGGTTCAGCCCCAGGACCACATACGTACACACGTTACCATACTTGCCATAGCTGCAGATTGCATGTGGGGCACGGTGCCTGCCAGTCTCCCTCCCCCATCACTGCCAAACAGTATCCCAACAAGGAAGGCCGCGGCCCTCCCAGGTCCTCTGTCCCCAGAGTGACTTCAGTTCCTATGGAGGCTGTGCAGCATGAGGGGCTCTAGCACAGAGACTCGGCCTGCTGCTGACTCATGCCCAAACATGGAAGCCATTGAATGAGTTCCCTCCAGGGGAGGGGACCCGGGCCTGAAGACGGAGATAGAGACCGCATGTCAGGGTCTGGGCCTGGAGTGGGAGGAGTGACTGCGTCCCTAATATGGAAAGGAGTTGTCCATGTGATTGGCTCATGCAGGCAGCACACACCGCATGCCAGCTCCAAAGTCACAGCCACCCTGTGGCAAATACCCAGTGAGGACCTGAAGGGAGGCCCTTGTCCAAGCCCGGAGGAGGCAGCGCAGGGCGTGAGTACTGAGTCCAGCCTGAGTCCAGACAGTGTGGGGTGGGGTTTGCAAGGCAAGGCTGGGCCCCCCCATGACTGTGCCCCAGCACCCCAGCCCCTGAACTGTGGGCAGCAGGAGGTGGGGGTACCACAAAGCTGGCCGGGCAGGCCCTCCCCAAGCTCAAAGCAGCAGAAACTGCCAGTCACAACAGTGGTCACACTGCCAGGGGCCAGCTGAGGACTGTGCAGAGCCCTGAGGGTGAGGAAACATGGGCGCCCGGCCATTGGATGAGTTCCCTGTGAGGACAGGTGACATGGGGATTGGGGGAGTCTGGGGCGGGGGACAGTGGGAACAGAACCCAGAACAGTGAAGTCAGCCAGAGATAGACCTCACCCGCGGCTGTTGGAGGAACCCCGGCTCAGGCATGAGGCTGCACAAGCTGTCATCAACACTACTGCGTGTCTGAAGCTGGCACCAGGTGGGGCAGGGCCCTGCGGTGCCCACTGCACGTGAGAAAGTCAGTCCAGTCGACCCTTTCATCTGGGTCTGCTGTGTTCGCCCGGTCTCTCAAGGAATTCAACTGTTCTACCCAAAGTGACTTTTTGGAGACACTGTCCCTTTCATGCCTGCAGCACTCATATGCCTGGCAGTTTGTGTTTTCTCCTTGCTTACCTAGCAAGGAACTTCTCCAGTTGGTTGATGCTGTCAAGAATACCTCTGGCTCTGCCCACTTCTGCCTGGCATGTTTCCATGCAGTGATCTCTCTCCTCCTCCTCCCCTCCTCTCGGATGGAGCCTCAGGCACTGGCTTTGCACCTCACCTCTCTTCTACAGAAGCACTTAAAGCTGCAGGGTTCCCTCTGAGCACTGTTCTACGTGTGCCCCACACATTTTGATGGTACATCCATTATTGTCGTGTTAAATGCTGATCAGAGGGAGAGTCATGATGAGGGAGCCAGGGACCTGCCCAGTGTGCTGGGTGGGAGGCACACAAGTGATTTCCAACTTCTGGCCCAATCATCTGGGCACACATGAGGTTCGACCCCAAGCTGGGGAGATCTAGAAGTGTGTGAAGCCAGGCTGGGCTCAGAGGCACAGTGGGTCACCCCACCGAGGAACTGGGCTGGAGAGAGTGCCAACCACAGAAGTCCAGGATGGTGGTGGGCATGGATTCACAGGGCTCCAAACTGCTCCAAGCTCTGTGTGGTCACCAGGCTGTGAAACACTGTTGCTGTCACCCTCAGGGCAGCTAGCTCCCCAAGACTCAGCAAAAAACCAAAAAACCTAAAAACAGCTCACTGATAACTTATATGCTGACCACATGTTGGAAGGGACACCATTTTGATTATGTGAATTTGAGTAAGATACAGCACACTTTACTTTTTGGGTGTGACTTCTAGAACACTCACAGCCCTGCTTGTGGCTCACATGCCGCTCTTGCCAGTGGCTACTCATACCCAACGCCATTCTGGAATTTAAAGGATGATACCCACTCCACCCAGGCCTGCCGGGGCATGGCTCCCTGCCAAATCCTGGCCCAGTGGCAGGGAGGCTGCTCCCTGGGTTTTCCCACAGCCCCCTGGCTGCCAGGGACACCCACCTGTCACTGTGAGATCTGGTGCCAGAGGCCAGCCTCTGTCCTCAGCGAGCCACAAGGACTGAGGATATATGGGGAAGATGCCAGCTGGCCAGGCTGCTTAATCCCTCCAGGGAACCCTCCCTCACTCAGAGCAGCCACTGTGCCCGGCCCAGCCCAGCCCAGCCCTCAGGAACCTCTCCCTCCACTTCTGAGCTGCCGTGGTCACTCTCTCTGGCTGTTCCTAGGTTGGGTCCTGCCTCCCACCCTTGGCACCAGCTACTCCTCCCAGGCATCCCTCCATGTCATCCCTCACAGTGGGTCCTTTGCACACATACAACCTCCAGCCAGAAGGGGTTCAGGAGACAGGCTCTGCTGATGTGCCATGTTGGAATGGCTGTGGAGCAAACCAGAAAGGTCTGAGCAGCTTCCTCCCACAGAGGCGGGCCTTGGGCCTGACTTCCCAAAGCTAGGTGAAGATGGAGACACCTGCACCTCTGGAGAGGATGGGGCAGGCCAATACGCACATACACATGCAGACCCCAGGGAAAGACCAGGCTGGCTAATGGGATTTTCTGGGATTTGGATACCAAGCAAGCCCCACTGCAGGGCTGCCTGCCTCACCTCCTGGGGGAACAATAAACTACCTAAGTCATTTCCTGGGAGCCGCCCTGGACACCCTCGAACATTCCACTCCACAAAGCTTGCCCTCCTTATCTAGGGTTCAGCAGCTATCTCCTAGTCGGCTCCCCACCACATGGTAGTACCGGGCAGGCCTGGAAGGCTCTAGCAGAAGAGGCTGGTAGCTGATGGCCACCTGGGCACTGTACCCATCTTCTGTCTTCCAAGGATCTGCAGCTAGGCAATGTCCCCAGATGACCACGGACACCCCAGACTAACTCCATGCCCCACAGCTGCAGGACCCAAGCCCACATCCCTGGCACCTCCCACCCCAGTCCAAGCAGGCCCACCCAGTCATGTCCTATGGTCACCAGGCGGGTCACAAACACAACAATTAGCCACCAGCACTTCAGAATTGCCAAACCCACAGGAAAACCTGGGGCTCCTGCTGCTCAGAAACATCACCGATCCTGCCACAGAGGACCTGCATTACCCACATCTCCCCAAGGGTGGGGCCTTAGGACTTGGCACAGTCCCTTGGGGCTGGCTGGGAACACAGGGGTCAAGGCCAGGCTGTGTGAGCACTTCACCAAGTGTCCAGCAGGTCCCACCCAGCCTCTAGCCACAAAGACCCAGGGAGCCCCGCTCAGCCAGCTGCAGCCTCTGCCCTCTCCTTGCCCACTGTCAGTGTGGTCCCCCACGGTGATGTGGGAGCCCAGTCAGGCGTAAGTTGTATCACAGCCCTGCCCAGTGGCCCCACAACAAGGACATATGCATGTGGAGGTCCCTCCAGCCCCTGCTCTCAGGGAGGGCCCTGGAAGTAGAGGAGTAGGCTGTGGTCTTTCGGAGGGGGGCACTCTGAGCCTTTGACAATGCAGATGAGCTGTGGGGGTGTCTGAGGGCAATGGCAGCTGCCAGGGCAACACTGAGCTTAATTATGGCAAAATGAGAGCTTTGCCTAAACTGCTCCTAAATGTGCAGCCTAGCTTGCCAAGTCCAGGGTCAGGGGCTGGGATTCGAACCCTAGGTCCCCTGAGCCATTCCCCCATCCCAAAATCTCCCAGGATCCCCTCCCCGGTAGCCTGCAGGGCACAGCAGGCCAGCAAGATGGACTCTCTTCTCTGCTCAAGAGTTAATGAATAGAGCCACATCCAAATGTGTAAAAACCACTTGTCAGAATAAATCACGGACACATGCTCATCTGTTCAAATTACAAACACTAATGCTGTTATAAAAATAATGGCATGGCATTTTTTATTTTCTTTCATTAGAAAAATAAGCCCCAAATTTTTGGAAGGAGCCCCTAGGTGAGCACCAGGAAGGGGCCTACCAGGATGGGAGGGTATCAGAGCTGCCAGGCTGAGTGAGGGGCATCAAGTGGCCCAGAGCCAGGAGGGAAAGGTTGTGTCAGTGGCCTGCCAGGACCTGGAATAAGGGGAGGGGAGGTATTCTGGCTCCTCCTCCCCATACAGGGCTGGAACACGATGTGGTTGTGCATACAGATGACTCCATGCCTGCAGAGCACCAGATGGGGGCTTAGCTGGGGCCTCTGGCCCACTTATAATCCAGGGGACCCCCAGGTGGCCAACAACATCTGGAAAGGCAGCTCCTTGTTCCTCCTTCCAACATTAGTTCCCTCGCTGGGCCCATTCTTCCCAGGGCTTTTGGAGACCTGAGTATGGGGTTGCCCTGAGACTAGGGCTTGGGGTGGCAGTGCGGGCCCAGGGACAGCCCTGTAGTACAAAGTCTGTCCGACTGAGTGTGGCCGACAATCAGGGAGAACACTGCCTGGGGTAGGGAGTAGACAAGGGCAGGAGGAGGCTTTTCAGGCCTCCCTTGGACCCTTGGACGCTGCAGCTGCCCCTGGACGGCAGTCCCTGTGTAGTGGGGTGGCAGGCCTGGGGTCACACCCCTGTGTACCCTTCCTGCACTCTGAGGACCCTCAAGTAGATTGCAGAGGAGGAAGAGACAGGGAGGTGAAGTCTGGCCAGCCAGTCCCACACACTGACCAGCTCAGCAGCAGGCTATACTGCTGGGGCAAGGAGAGTACACTGGCCAGAGGCCCAAGGACAGCAAGACCTGTGCTGGCACCCCATCACATGTGCCTGAGCACACACCATACACAGGCACACATGCATGCCTTCCCACACAACACACAGACACATGCACGCCCATGCACAACTGCACACGTGCACGGAGACTCAAGAGATGCAGAGACAGTGTTGGCAATTTAGAGGCACAGAGAGACACTGAGGTGCCGTCAGGTTGCAGCCCCAAGGGGACTATATGCCCTCTCCTGGGGGTGTGTACATCACAGAGTGGCATACACTGGGGGTCACCATGACACCAGTGAGGGGAGGACATGTGGAGTGGTAGGAAGATACCAAGTTCATCTCTTTCCTCCTGGCACGACGGGCCTTGGCCTGATTGCCACACGGCAGGGACTCTGGCCCCTGGCTGAGCCTCAGTTTTCAACAGCAATCGGCCAGGCCGCATCTGGAGGCAGCCTCAGGCCAGTCCAGCAGTCCCTAGGGCCCTGCTCTTGTACGCCACGGGAAGCCGACAAACATCCAGCGGGTACCTGTGGGCATCAGGCTCCAGGGCTCACAGATGGGGCCTGGCGGGCCACACCTGGGGCAGAGGATCGGGTCCACCGTGACCTCAGGGGCTGGCAAGGACGACCCAGGGCCAGGAGCGAGACCTGGGGCTGACGGGCTGGCACCAGATCCAACAAGGACCTCCTTGGCTGGCTCAGGGACCCTAGGAGAGGCCGGCGGGGCAGGGCCGGCTGCCCCAGGAGCGAGGGGCGCTCAGGGATGGGAAGTAATGGCTGGGGCTTGCAGGGCTGGCTCAGACCCAGAAGGGATCTCAGGGGCTGGCAGGGCTTCTCTGGGCCCATGAGGGGCCGCTTGGGCAGGCGGGGCTGTTCTGGGCCCATGAGGGGCCGCTTTGGCTGCTGTGACTGTCCAGGGCCCAGCAGAGGAGGATTGGGGGGGCCAGTCTGTTCTGGGGCTTTAACTAATTGCGGGGGCTGCCTGAGGCCCAGCAGAGATCGCCGGGGCCGACTGGGCTGGTCCAGGAGAGACCTGCGGGGCTGGCTATGCTGACACGGGGCTAGGAGTGCCCGCCGGGGGCAGCAACACTGGCATGAGAGGGAGCTGGTGGGCCGGTGGCGTGGGCGCAGGGTGAGGAGTGACCGTGGGGGCTGGCAGCGTGGGCAGTAGGCCAGCAGGGACCGCAGTGCCCGGCAGCACTGTCCAGAGGAAGCCCTACGGGGCTGGCCACGGAGACAGGGAGTAGTCCAGGAGCGTAGGGGGCGGCAGCAGTGCCACAGGGACCGCAGCGGCCGGCAAAAGTGACACGGGGCCAGAAGGGATCGCAGTGGTCGACAGCAGTACCACGGGGCCAGGAGGGACCTCAGGCGCTGGCAGCGTTGCCGGGGGGCTGGGAATGCCCAAAGTGGCCTGTGGGGCTGGGCCAGGCAAGGCCGCTGAGCCTGGCAGAGCTGATCTGGGGCTGGAAGCAGCTGCTGGGGCTGGCGGTGCTGACTGGGGCCCAGAAGTGACCTCCGGGGCCGGCCGGGCTGTCTCAGGCCCAGAAGTGACCGCTGGGGTTGGCTGTGCTGAGCCGGGGGTGGCCGCTGGGGCTGGCAGGACTGCCCGGGGTCCGGGGATGCCCGTCGGGGCTGGCAGCGCTGACACGGGGCTGGGAGGGGCCCCTGGGGCTGGCTGGGCTGGCTGGGCTGGTGCTGCTGCTGGTGCTGGGCCGGGCCGTTCTGGTGCCAAGGGTTGGCTGGGAGCGGCCCCCCTTCTGGGGAGCACACCTGCATGGAAGAAAGAGCACGTGTCCACCTGGGCAGGTGCCTTTGGACCCCCCTCCAGCCCGGGCCCCAGAGGCATGCTGCTCCTGCCAGAGCCCAGTTCCCAAGGAGCTCAAAGTGGAGCTTGGAACATTGAGAAAAGCCCCTTTGAAGGAAGGCGCAGACCCAGGTCCCCAGGAGGAATGCAACTGCAGCCGAGCTGTGACCCAGGACAGGCCCACACTCGCGTAACCCTGACCCAGCTTCCACCCGCTCTAACAGTGCCTCCTGGTCTCAGCCTTGACCCTACCTGGACAGAAAGGCCATGGGGCAAGCATCCCTGTTTCCTGCATCTGGACCACCAACCACAGCACTGTGGCTGGCACTACCCTCCCCCACGCCGCAATCTGGCAGATGGTGCTGTGTTCACTGCAGGTGAGCGCGTAGTGGTGTGCCTGGTTCCCATCTCATCACAGACACACTGGACACCAGGGTCGGCGGAGCCTGACAGACGCAGCAGCGGGAAACGGGGCCGGCCTATCAGCTTGGCACTGTCAAACCCCCACTGCCCCCAGCCCTGAGATCCTCAGGCCCTGAAGGGGCCTGCACCTCTGTGAAGCAGCCTAGCCTGCCTATCTATTGAGCCCATCACGTGTGCCCCATACCCTGCGGCCAGCAACGATGGAGCACGTTGCCAGGCAGGTCTGGGGGCCGCAGGTGGTGTCCAGGTGCTGGTGTGGTCCCAGGGCAGACCCTGCTGCTCACCTGCTTAGAGGGCTGTAGGGGGACCTTCCTGGCCCCTCCGTCGCAGGCAGGCTCCAAGTCCTGCCCAGGGCTGCCGGCTTCCAGGGGCTGCCTGCTCACACTGGGCTCTGAGGATGGGCAGTTTTCCGATTCCCGGGGCTTCTTGATGAGGCGACGCTCCCATTTCTCCTTCCGCTCATGTGGCTTCAGGGCCATGTCCTTCTGCAGGGAGACAAGGGAAAGGCTATCCATGGGTATAGATACACCAATGGAAGATGCCCATCTCCAGAGGGCTGGCCCTTGGCTGAGCACATCATCTACCTGGCGGTGGTGCGCCCTGGGCAGGGTCACAGGCCAGGGTCACCCCAGGAGAAGGAGCCTCTATCTTGGAAGGTTCCATCTCAGGGGCCATGGACAGGGAAGACAGCTGGTGAGAGGAGCCATCATCACTGAGGGATGGGGACGAGCCAGCTCCCAGGGTCCCAGGAATATGGCATGGGCTGAATTGTAGCCTAGCTTTAAAGGCTCATACAAGCTGCAGTAGAAAGGAGGCATGAAGCTTTCTGGGCTGCCCCTTGGAGTCCTGCTGGACCAGGACTACTTTCTTTTTTTGGTGGGGGATATGCTGGGGATCGAACCCAGGGCCTTACACTTGTTAGGCTAGCGCTCTACCACTGAGCTAAATCCCTAGTCCCTGGAGCTACTTTCAATACCGCACCATGGCCTGGAGCCAGGGACTATAGGAGCCTTGCCTGGGTGACACTTGCACATCTACGGAAAGTAACACCCTGGTGACATCTCATTCCCACAGAAACTACCCTCACGATGACCTTGACAGTCACAGGAGGACACCTCACCCCATGTGATACTCCACAGGAAGTAACCCTCCAGGTGACACCTCCTATCCCACAGAAGTGCCCCCAAGCGACACCCTCACATCCCACAGCCATGGGTTGGAAGGGAAACCTTTGCCACGATCACACTTGGGGCTACCAGATCTCAGAGTCACCCCACAGGCCACCTGTAACCCTGGGACACCTCGTCAGCAGCCCACCTTGAGTCCTCCAGAGCACCAGCTCACTTGAGCCCATGGGCCACCCCCAGAAACATCCCAGTCCCTGACCCTGCCTGTGGGTACTGGTAGTTCCTGGTTCTGGCGTCTCTCTCTTCTGCATTTAATAACCAGCAGGTGGCCAGGTGTGGTGGTGCATGCTGCAATCCCAGCACTACGGGAGGGTGAGGCAGAAAGACTGCAAGTGTGAACCCAGTCTGAACAATTTAGGAAATCCCTATCTCAAAATTTAAAAAAAGAGGGTGGGGTAGGGATACAGCTCAGTGTGGGGGGAGAACCCAAAAAGATGAAGGACGAAAGAATGAAAAACACAGTAGTATGGCTCCAGGCACGAGTGATCAGTGCAGGAGGAATAGATGTGCACACAGTTTAGACTCCACAGAAGGCAGCAGCCAGTAAGGAATCTGAGGAGGGACATGGCAGGGCCAGTCAGCCTCCCCTCAGTGAGCAGCAGGTGCAAAGGCCCTGAGACGGCAAAGAGCTGAGTTTCCTGCCCTGCCTGTCCTCCCATGGGCACTCTGCAGGTCCTGCCTCACCTGCCCACATATTGTGTACTGTCCCCACCCAGAGAGGGTGAGGCTCCGAGAACCAGCAGCATTGTGGTCTCATCGCCTATGGGGCAGGGCCTGTTGCCCTTGGCCTCTGAGCTCTGAGGAGGGGGAAGTTCCCGCCCTCTAGCAAGCCTTGGTCTGTGATCCGTGATCCGCTCTCCTTGACCTAACATGCAGCCACAGGGCCCACCAGGGCCAGCCTGTGGTGGGGACCACCTCTGCGCAACAGCATCATATGCTGCTGCTGAGGACAGAGCTGCTCGCGAGGCTTGTGACCAAGTATGCATGAATTCAGGGTCAACATTCATGAACAGGGTCCTGCAAGGCCAGCCTGCCCCACAGACCCCGGCCAACTCTTTTTCACCACTGTTCACAGGTGACTGAAAAGATGCACACAGTTTGAGTTTACCACATTTTCTGTAAACCTGTTTTGGCGCTTCACTACTTTTACAGAAATGAACAGAGATTGCCACCACCCCTCTGCCCATCCCCTGCCCTGCCCTGAGGAGAGCGGCTGCTGAGGTCCCTGTCCCCAGTCCCAGTTCTGAGCCTCTTGCCTGGTGCACTCAAAGGCCCAGCAGCAACGCCATGACACAGCCCTCCAGGAGCCCTCAGCAGGTCACTCCACAGCCACCCCACAGGGCTGACACTGAAGCTTAGAGAGGCCATACAGGCCCCCTCCAGCCGGGCCCAGCAGCAGCAGTGGGGCCACTGGTGACCTCCCCTGTCACCCCCCCGGGCCAGCAGCCCACCCACACAGGTGCCAGGCCTCCACAGGACAGCTGCTGACAACAGAGTGAGCTAGAGCCCCCCGGTGGAGCCTGAAGCGAGCAGCAAGCTCTGCGATCATCGCCAGTGCCAGTCCTACATCAAGGCACGCTGCTGAGTGCTCCACAGACACCACCCACCCAGCCCACACATGGCCCTGGGACACCAGTTTTGACAGTCCAGTGCTGAGCACAGAAACCGAGGCACAGACTGGCCCCAACGACAGTCTGAAATCTGCACCCTCAGGCCCCATCCGTCGCTCAGCCCAGCCCAGCATCTCCCACCACCATAGAGCAGGAGGCCACTGCAAGGAGGCCTAGAGCTAGGACAGCCTGGGGAGCAGTTGCCCAGGGCCCTGCTCCAGGCCACAGCCCCACAGTAACACTTGGCAATGGCCAGGCCCCCGTACTTCCTGTCCCTGCCTAGGTGGAGTGCCATGGGGCTGGGCACACACTGCCGTGAAACCGTCCATTAGATTTTCCAACAGTGTTTTTACGTGACAGCTTTTCAGCTCCCCTAAATGTTATTGTTATGCAGCACCAATAAAATTTCTAACTGCACTACCGTAAAGCAACCATAGAGGGAGAAAAGTAGTTATGACTTGGCAAACTCAGACTAGCTGCCCTTCCCAGGGCAAGGCTGCTGGCTCACACTACAACCCAGCAGCTCAGCCCACCACTCTGGCCAGATGGGTGTCCCTCATTCCTGGAACCACACGAGGCCTCCTCTCTGGTCGCCAAGCCCGAGGCTGTACCCTTGGAGGGCAGGAAGGCTTGGCACAGGACAGCCCACCCCATGTGACAACCACAGTATTGGCAGGGCTGGGCTCGGGGCAGAGGGCGCTCTTGGACGGGACTGGAAGCTGCTCGGAGGCCAAGGCTCCCAGTATCCCAGGTCTCACTGGCTCTCAGTCAACAGTGTCTCTGCCATTCCTAGATTCCAAGCCTCAGTCTCCACCCTTCGTAGCCCTGATGGTCTGGGCCGAGTCCACAGCTCTCCCTGCCTGGTGCTCACCTGCCCCAGCCCCATCTACCTTGAGTACGGTTATGGTTTGTGTCTAGATGTCCCCCCAAAGCCTCATGTGGTAAGAGATAGCTGGATCTAGAGTGTGCGGTTACTAAATTAATCCACTGATCGGTTTGGCATGGTTCTGCTGGGATCAAAGATGTGAAACTAAAATTAAGGGTGAGAGTGCTTTTAAACCAGTCTCTAGATATAAAACAAGCTCATGATTATGTCTAACATGTTATTAACTATCCTGTGTATAAATGGGACTGTACTAATTCCTTTCCCAGTGTTATTAGTGACCTTTAGAGACAATGATTTACAAGAGAGCCGCTCCAATACAGGACACTCACAGGTTACAACCCATAAGCCAGATGCAGTAAGAGTGCGGAACCCCTATCTATATTATATTACACTGGGATCATGTAAGAGAGACTAGTACAACTACAGTCCCCGTTTCTGTAGCTGATCACGAGGTCGTAGCTGGTATTTAGAGCTACCTTCTTCTACCACCCATTCTGTATTCCCTTGGCCTTCAGCGAGCACCTCAGCAGGTCTTGGTTCTTTCCCTGGTGGAGTGACCCATACCTTCATTCCTGAAGGTTCTGGAATGAAGGTTTTGCTCTGCCTGGGTTAGGATGTTCAAGTTTTCCATTGACTTTAATGACGGGGCATGGTAATACAAGGAGGCGCCCTAAGGAATCTCCTGCACTCCAAGTACATTCTTCCTGTCCTCCACTGTGGAGTAGAAGTCCAATTTCCCCTTGATAGTCTGGGTCAATCACCCCAGACAACACTGTGACTCCTTTTACAGCTTGTTTCCTCAGAGGCATGAGGAGACCAAAATGACTGGGGGGTAGTCTTATCTTCCAGTTCAGGGGTATCATTGTTGTGCGCCCTGGTACAAGCCTTCCCCTTTTTGGAACTAAGACTTCTAAGCCAGCAGAATGTACAGTCTCGGGAACAGGAAGCAGAAATCTTGCTAGTGGGTCACTGGGGGTGATGGTGAGCGGTACCATTCCCATGTCCACCCCTTGATTCCTGGACCCGTGAATCCTGGCTATGGGAGACACAGTGCCATACAGTGGATGCTGATTCAAGGCGTATACGGCCTTTTGAAGAACCTTGCCCCAGCCCTGCAAGCTACTGCCACCCAGCTGGCGCTGTAACTGTGTCTTCAGAAGACCGTTTTATCTTTTTATCAATCTAGCTGTTTCTGGGTGGTGAGGAACATGGTAAGACCAGTCAATTCCATGATCATGAGCCCATTGCCTCACTTCTTTGGCTGTAAAATGTGTTTCTTGGTCAGAGGCAATGCTATGTGGAATTCCGTGACGATGGATGAGGCATTCTGTGAGTCCGCAAATGGTAGTTTTGGCAGAAGCATTACGTGCAGGGAAGGCAAATCCGTAGCCAGAATAAGTGTCTATGCCAGTAAGGACAAAGCGCTGTCCTTTCCATGGGGGAAGCGGTCCAATATAATCAACCTGCCACCAGGCTGCAGGCTGATCACCCCGGGGGATGGTGCCATATCGGGGACCCAGTGTTGGTCTCTGCTGTTGGCACAGTGGGCATTCAGCAGTGGCTGTAGCCAGATCAGCCTTGGTGAGTGGGAGTCCGTGTTGTTGGGTCCACGTATAACCTCCATCCCTGCCACCATGGCCACTCTGTTCATGAGCCCATTGGGCAATGACAGGGATGGCTGAAGAAGGAGGTTGACCACTACCTACAGAACGGGTCATCTTATCCACTTGATTGTTAAAGTCCTCTTCTGCTGAGGTCAATTTTTGGTGAGCATTTACATGGGATACAAATATTTTTATATCCCTTGCCCAGATGGAGAGATCTATCTACATAGTTCTTCCCCATATATCTTTGTCACCAATTTCCCAATCATTGTCCTTCCAAGTTCCTGACCATCTGGCCAGACCATTGGCTACAGCCCATGAATCAGTATATAGTTGCACATCTGGCCATTTCTCCTTCCAGGCAAAATGTACTACCAGGTGCACTGCCCGAAGTTCTGCCCACTGAGATGATTTCTCTTCTCTACTGTCCTTTAGGGATGTCTTGGAAAGGGGCTGTAATGCTGCGGCTGTCCACTTGTGGGTGGTGCCCGCATAACGTGCAGAACCATCTGTAAACCAGGCCCTGGCCTTCTCTTCTTCTGACAACTGGTCATACGGTACACCTCATGAGGCCAAGGGTGCATGCTGGGAAACAGAAGGCAATACAGCAGGAGTGGGAACCATAGGTATCTGGGCAACTTCTTCATGTAATTTACTTGTACCCTCTGGACCCGGTCTGGCTCGATCACGAATGTACCATTTCTATTTGATGATAGAATGCTGCTGTGCACACCCAACCTTATGATTTGGTGGGTCGGATAATACCCAACTCATGATAGGCAACTCAGGTCTCATGGTGACCTGGTGTCCCACGGTCAAGCGTTCAGTTTCTACTAAGGCCCAGTAGCAGGCCAGGAGCTGTTTTTCAAAGGGGGAGTAGTTGTCTGCAGATGATGGCAGAGCCTTGCTCCAAAATCTTAAAGGTCTCCGCTGTGATTAGCCTCTGGGGGCTTGCCAGAGACTCCAGACAGCATCTCTACCTGCCACTGCCACTTCAAGTACCATTGGATCTGCTGGGTCATATGGCCCCAGTGGCAGAGCAGCCTGCACAGCAGCCTTCACCTGTTGTCTAGATGTCCCCCCAAAGCCTCATGTGGTAAGAGATAGCTAGATCTAGAGTGTGCAGTTACTAAATTAATCCACTGATCGGTTTGACATGGTTCTGCTGAGATCAAAGATATAAAACTAAAATTAAGGGTGAGAGTGCTACCCGCCCTAAGGGTAGGTAGCCTAGATAAAAGATACAAGAAAAAGCTAATTAGCTACTTATTTACATTACTTATTTACATACATTCCTTAGATTCCTCACTTTGCTTGGCTGCTGGTGGGCTGCCGGTCTGCCATGCCGGTCTGCCATGCCGGTCCGCCCTGCCTCTGCCACACTGCCCTGCCTCAGACCCAGCAGACTATAGACTAAAACCTCTACAGACTGTGAGCTAATAAACCTTTCTTCCCCTAACTTTGGGTGTCGAATATTCTGTCCCAACGACGAGAGAAAAGTAACTAAAACAAGTACCTTGTAGTGAACTCCGAGATCTATGCACATCTGCCCCAGAGCTTTAGCATGGCTGTCCCCTGCCCTGGAACCCATGGAGCCTGCACATTCCAGTGTTATCTGGGGTGCAGTCTGCCCCACCAGCAGGACCCCATGGGCCGCACCCCAACAGGGAGACCCCTGAGAGCAAACCTCAGTGTCAGGGTGGAGTCTGAGCCCCTCTGTGGCTAAGAAGGTGGGACAGTCTCTTCTACCATCCAGCAGCAATGCCCCCTTGTGGCCCCTCCAAGTGTACCCAACACCAACTGGCTGCTTGAGTTTCTTCTTGCGTGCACCCCGAGTCTTGTGGACTCACATCAGGTGTGCCTGAGGGGAGGTGTCCCCTGGGCTTCGCCAACCCCCACTGTCCCAGAAGCCTCTGGACTGTATGTGGCTGCATTCCCAGGCCCTCAGAGTCCTCCTGCTGGCCTGGGGCACTTGCCTTCACCACTCACCACGTGCGGGCCACATGCTGCCACTGTGCTGGGTTGGGAGTGGGAGACAGCACCAAGTGGCCCAAGTGTGCAGCCAGCCCACCTGTGTAACCAGGCACCTCTGCGCACTGCCACGGGGTTCTGAGAAAAGACCTGCACTGTGCTTGGCACTGTCTGGATGAAGGGGTCACCTGGAGACTAAGCCCTACTCTGTGGCTGGACAAGGGGCTGGCGGTGACAGGCACTGGTGAGAGCAGCAGTACTGCCCTGGGAGAGAGGGCTACGGTGGGCAAGAAGACAGGAAGGGGATGACGGGGCAGTGCAGGGCCACCTCCTCGGGGTCTGCGCCAAGCCACTGCCTACTGCCATGACCCTGGCTGACCGCCAGCCATGTCATGCCCATACCCCTGGCTGGCAGTTTTGAGGACAGTCTCCGCAACACACAGAGAGCCTAGCTGGTGTTTTCTCCCTTCTAGCTCCAATCCCCTGACCCAGATCACAGTCGCATGTGGCCTGAGCTCTGCTCTTTAATGCCACGACATTCTCAACAAGGCTCCTCTGGATGGCTCCGAGCACCATGGGCCCAGGGCCAGGCAGGACAGGGAGCTGGCCCAGGGCAGCGGTTTGCGAGGAGAGCAGTGCCAGCAGCAGGAGCCAGGCCCACACTCTGTGGGATGCCTTGGGGCTGGGCTCATGGCCATTCAGGTGGCATGCAGCCCACTGTGGCTACTCTCTAACATGGACATGGGCTGTGTATCCTGTTCCATACATGTGAGTGCTTCCATAGTTAAAAAGAAGAAAAAGACGAGGGTACTAGATTGAGAAGGCCATGACTGGGAGCCTTCAGCTATGCAAGGCTGTCCCGGGTGGGCAGGGACCGGGTCTGCAGAGATGGTGCCAGCTGAGACTGTCTGTGGGCAGGGCGAAGAGGAGGGGCCATGGGCCAGACCTCTGGGACAGGCCCAGCCCCCTGCACACGCCTGGGCCTCCTTCAGGGCACCCAGGACACAGGGAAAATGGATCCCTCAGTGAACTCCTATGAAGTCAGTGCTATTGGGACAGTGCCCCTGCCTTGGCAGAGACAGGCCAGTGAGCCCATCTGCTCTTAGGAGCACACGCTCCCTCTCCTGAGCCTGCAGACTCTG
Source organism: Hystrix cristata (assembly GCA_004026905.1). Classification (NCBI taxonomy): domain Eukaryota; kingdom Metazoa; phylum Chordata; class Mammalia; order Rodentia; family Hystricidae; genus Hystrix; species Hystrix cristata. Next base: position 108,602 of record PVJO010003009.1, read on the forward strand.
TGCAGGAGGCAGGCTTAGGGCTCCTTTCTTCCCACCCCAGCACAGCTGCTGCTCAGCTGTCACCCAGGGGGGGCCATTCTGCCCACCAGAGCCAGTCAAGGGTGCTGAAGCCACAGGCCTGGGGTGGGAGAAGACATGGGTGCCCACGTGCCAAGCCACCCTCCTGTCTGTTCAGCCACTGCTACCAGCAGGCATGGTTCTGGTCACCTGGTCCTGCAGGACCCAGGACCAGCCTGCCTGCGCTAGGGGTCAACTCAGCAGGGGAACAGAGGAGATGGATGGGAGCTGTTGAGTGGTCGAGAGCTCCTGAGTGCTCATGGAGGACCTTCAACCCAGCACAAGAGAGTAGGTACGCCGAGGAAACCAAGGCCCAGAACGGGCACAGGGCTGTCCAGAATCTGACCCTACACCTGGCCAGAGCCTGCATGCTTCCCAGCTGCACCTGCCTGACAAGGAGGCTCCATCCAGGAGCAGGGAGGTGACTGCCCTGTCCTGTCCTGAATGCTCCAAGGCCCCAGGCAGGTACAGGCAGGGCCGGGCATGAGGCTCTGGCAGCCTGGGAAGAACGTGGGCTTGCTCCAGGCTGACAGGAAGCCCCTGGGGGTCAGTGCCAGGCAGCTCATGGGATCTGAGAGTCAAGTATACCCCCTCTCCTGGGGGTGCTGCTCTATGTACCTCTGGAGGAGTCTGTGTGACAATTCCCAGGAATCCTGGAGGAGGACAGCCCAGGGACAGCAAGTCACCAAGGGGGCTGCCCTGGCCACCAATACCAGGATTGCCCTCCTGGCCTACTCTGCCACAGGGCCCCTGAGGACAGGCATGTGGTGGTGCCATCGTAGAGAATGTCACAATCCTGGGTGTGGGGCAGGTTGGGGGAGGGGAAGGGGTATGTAGTGACAGCAGGGCACCCTGAGGGTCCCTGTGGCACTCTGGTCTTCACCAGAGGTGAGCACACATATAGCAAGGTGTGGGGAGGGGTGGGACCCAAAGAGGGAACCCTCCCTAGGGTGCCCCAGGCTGAGTTCCAGGCCTGCCTGACACTCACAAGCAGTGTAGGCCTAGAAAGTACCTTATACCTGGTGCCTCAGTTTCCCCATCTGTGGGATAGGGACAGCACAACACTCTGTGAAGCTGCCACAGGGACAAAATGAATTACTACACAGGAAGTCTTAGAGCTGCATCTGGCACGCAGGAGACACCTACCCTATCCTACCTGCTTCTGCCAAGCAACCTCTGTATTACCAGCTCTGATGTCATTAAGTCAGAGGCTCTGAGAATGAAACTAGGGCTTCGAACAGCACTGTCCCAGGGGCCAGACCCAGGTCTTGATCTACACAGCTGCTCTGCTCCTCCAGCCACACAGCCAACACCAAGTTCTAAGGAGAATCTGGCTGGTGCAGACGTTTGGGCACCAGCTCTGGCTCCAGGGGCTGGGCCATTAATGTGGCCCTGTGCCCTGACTGCACATCCACAAACAGCCCAAGGGACAGTGCCTGCCCCCTCTGAGCCTGATGCAGCTCCTCCAAGTAAAAACTGGAGCCAGGGCCAAGGCTCCTACCATGTGACGAGGCCAGGCTCTGCCAGGGTCCACGGGCACACACTACACACACACAGATGTAATGTGTACACATGTGCTGCAGCAAAAAGGTGACCCTGACCACAGCTCTGGAGGTGCAGATCTGCCTGTTCCCACACTCAGCTTTCCTAGCAACCAGACAGAAGCCTCCACGTTGACTAAACGAAGTTGGCACATCCCTGACGCATTCTGCTTCTTTTACCACCTGAGCAGAGTAGAAGTCCTCAAAGCATCATTTACCACAGGTTCAGATCCCAGCTCCCAAGGAGAAAGTGCCCTGGGTACCCTCAGCCTGTCCACCTTCCCTGGACACCCCTTCACCTGCTACCCTGAGCCTGTCCTCCCCAGCTTGGCCTCCTCTCCTTGCCTCGTTGTGCTCCCACCTCAGCCTGAATACCTCCCCAGAAGCCTGCCAGCCTCCATGACAGCCCCTCACTGCCCTCCTGTCACTCAGGGTGATGGGCATGTGGGGACATCTCCCGGGGATCCCCAGGGCTTGCTGTGCAGCCAAGACTCCATAAAGGCTTAAGCAGAGAATGAAAGACACTGGTCAGAGCCCTACACTGGCCAGATCATCCCAGGCACAGCAAGAGGACCTGGGCAGCAGAGCAGAAGTCTGGCTGTGAGAGGGTGGCTGGCCCAGGATGGCATCCTCAGGGAACAAGAGAGATGGCAGGTCCCCCGTCGCACCTGGCGGGGCAGTGGACTGAAGAGGAGGATCTGGCAGAGAGGAGTGGGCCTGGCCTAGGTGTTGTCACCCTCCCCACCTCTCTGGAGTCCTGCTGATACACAAAGCCAGCCGCCCCAAGCTGAGGACCCTGAGACCCAACCTCGGAGGCAGTGAAGCAGAGAGTGGGATCACCCTGCTCTCCTTGCTGGGCTGAGCAAATACCCCATCTCCAGCATCGAGGGCCCTTCATCTTGGGGTGCAGGGGGCTTCTCAAAATCAAGAGAAGACAGCAACAGGCAGGGGTGACTGTCCACACCTGTGGAAGAGCAAAGTCCCCCACATGCGGCTGCAGGGCCGTGGGCTGGGCCCACAGAGGGGTCCTTGCAGCTGCTGCCCCACCACAATGTTCTGAGCAGGGCCACATTCTCCATGCGACCTGTCAGTCACTGTGTGACCCCTACTCCATGCACGGGCCCTCAGGGGTGGGAGGGCGCCTCAGGGTAACAGGAGCAGGTGGCCAGGGGACCTACGGGTAGCTGAAGCCAGTGAGCCCCTGAAATGTGCTGGAGCTGAGGGCAAGGCAGGCCCAGGTGGGGCCAGGTTGGTGGGGTGTTGAGGCAGACCCTAGGCAGAGGGGACACCCTGGTCACAGCGACTTGGGTGGGCTGGGCTCCTCTGAGACCATCTGTGACTCAGCAAGCAGACAGGGCTAAGCCAAGCACCTCGCCTCTAGGTCTTACCCAACTCACAAGTCCCTTCTTCGAGGGGCCTTCTGACACTGAACACTTGGTCAGGGCCACCTTGACTTGCTGAGTCAGCTCCTTCCTGCTCCTGGCCAGGGATCCAGTTCCCTTCCTCACTGCCTGTGGCCCCACCTTAAACTATGCCAACCAGTCACAACCAAACAGGGCTGGATAATAGGACATGAGGATTCTGTCTTCAGCCTTATGAGAAAGCACACAGTTCTTATGCCACTTTGTTCCAGAATACAGGACAGACAGAGAAGTTCCCACCCTAAATGCAGAGTCAGCCGACCCAGACAGCACGGGCTGCCCTTAACAGGACGTAGTGGCGAACCTTCCACTACGGCGAGCAGCCTGCAGACTCCAGCACGAGGCCGAGTGCTGCCGCTTCCTGGGGGAGAAGCTGCACACCAGGGCTCGGGAACAGAAGAGGCCCACAAGGCAGGGAAGGGACGTGATGTCTGCACACAGTGCCATCCACCCCCAGCTCTGGAAGTGCTACAATGCAATGAGACTTGAAATAGAACCATGGCACGACAAGAAGAGCAGCAATGTTGGGGTTCCTCACAGAAGCCAGCACCAAGAATCCACCAGAAACGGCAGGTATTGATCTGACTCAGAAAAGCACCCGGGTGCCATTAACAGGCAGGACAAGGGCTTTCTCTCAGGAACCACCACCGATTAGAAAACAAAGTGAAACAAAGTTTCCACCAGTGTGACAAAATCCCAAAACAGTAAATACAAGAAACCTTATCAGGGAGCAACAGTAACTCCCCTGAGTATCCCAGGGCAGCAAGCCCTCTGCAGAGGAGCAGCTGACACCCAGGAGATCCCTGTCTGCAACTCAGTGGTAGGAGAAAGGCATCTGTGAACGAGACTGACCCTTGGGGCACACAAGCAGAGAAGGGCGGCCTGACAGGAGACGGGCCCAAACGGGAAGTTCTGGGGCAGGGGGTCAGGTTCCCTGCTGGGCACTCAGCTGAGGTACCGGACACCAGGGAAGACCCTTCCAAGGAGAGAGGTACAGGGTAAAGGCTGCCCAGCACGAGTGAGGGACCTGGGCAGGCAGATGTGGCTACAGGAGGGACCTGGAAGCCAGGACCAAGAAGTGACAGGCGCCAAAGCTGGAGTAGCACATGAGCAGGGACCCCGAGCCACAGGGGACCAGTTAAGATGGCCTGGGGTATGTGGGCATCGGCACAGGCTGAGGGACCAGGGATGGCTTTGCTTCCATATCCTCTGTGTCTGTCCACCTCTTTAGAAGGATCAGCTTCTCACCCCACCATGTGAGACCCTCTTGGAGGGACAAAACCAATACTACCCCTGGACAGCCTGACACATCCCAGGGCAGGTGACAGGCTCCAGTCCCAGGACTGCAGGTAAAGCATTTCCCCCATCCCGGCTTCTGTTGCCCCACCTGAAGAGTAAGAGACAGTGAAGGAGGTGCTCTGGGCAAGAGGCTCCGACTCCCAAATGGAACACATCTCAGGGTCCTTTCCTGTCCCTCTAGGATGGATGGCTGAGCCCAAGCACACGGGCTCCCAACAGGACCAAAGGAGAGGTCCAAAGTGACACTGTCACTCCTGATGTGGACAGAACTGAATGGGCCACGTCTTAGCTCCCTACACATGCACTAACACTCCCACCCAGACCCCCTTACCTTGGGGCCCTGAAGTGTGCTATAAAGCTCTCACCCGCTCCACCAGGGTTCATGGAGTCCACTGAGCTGAACTCAGGGACCCAGCCCAGGGAGGGAACCCCAGGTGTACCTGAGAGCCTGCATCCCCACTTGGGCTAACACTGTGTGGACTATTTTTTGGTGTTGGGATTGAACTCAGGGCCTTGCGCTTGCTAGGCAAGCACTCTACCACTTGAGCCAAATCTCCAACCCTTGTGTTGGAGGTCTTGTCTGCTGCTGGGATGGGCTCAGTTCCTTCAGCACAAACTACATTTGCCCTGGAGCCTCAGAAGGCCAGCATGGTGGCTGTCAGTGTTTTCCTTTCCATCTTTATCCCCCTTGGTACAATCCGTGGGTAAGAGCAAGAACCATCGCACACAGAGGGCACACCTGCGTTTGGCTACACCTCTGATGTAAGGAATGACTCCCCTTCTGTACAGACAGCATAACTTTATCTGGCTGGGTCTCCACTGTGAGGAACAACCCCCTTTCTGTCTAGATGGTCCACCTATGTCTCCACTGTGTGGAAAGATGCCCTTTCTGTGTAGACAGCACACCTGTGACTGGCCACGCCTCCACTGTGAGGAATGACCCCCCACACCCTCATGTAGACAGCATCCCTGTGTCTGGCTATATCTCCGCTGAGAGGAATGACCCTCCTTTCGGGTAGACAGCACACCTGTGTCTGGCAATGTCTCCACTGTGAGGAACAACTCCCTTCTGTGTAGACTGCACACCTAGGTCTGCCTGTGTTTCCAGAGCTCCAGAAAGATCTGACACCTGTGGGTGGGTGAACTGGGACTGAAACTGCAGCATCCACCTTTCAACAGAGCTGGACTTCTGAAACAGGTAAAGTGATTTCCATTTGAAATAGGCAAATTAACAACAAAATCAGTGGATGCCAAAGCAGACACCTGCATTCAGCAGCATAAGTGCCCAGCCGTGGCTGGCCCCTGCTGCACAACCCAGAGCACTGTGGCCAAGAGTCCTCCTGGGGCCGAAGGTACAGGGCCAGTCCACTCCAGGGAAGATGTGCATGTCTGCTCGGGAAGCTGGCCCTGGCCACTTCCTGGGAGATACACAGACCAGCACAACCTGATCTGTGGCCTGAGGGCAGCTGCTTGTTTGGACACAGTGCTGGACCCTGCTTGTGGCCCTCATATCCCCAAGGCAGAGAGGGCAGCCGACTCCTGCTCCTGACCATTGCACTCTTGACCTCCAGTCACTGCAGGCCAGTACAACCAGACAGACCACTCACAGGAAGAAAAGCAAAATGCAGAGTCATCTCCCAAGCTCCCCAAGTGTCCCTGCTTCCTTGGATCCCCCACCCTGTGAGATAAATAAAGTTTAAGGGGAAAAATTCAGTTCTGCAGAGCTCCTGCCCACCTGTTCCTTCTGTACCCTTCAGCTCTGCCACAGACCTCTGCAGATCGTTAACTGCCACTCTGGCCCCCCCTCAGCTGACAACCACCACCAGACGTTTGGGGAGCAGCCGCTGCTCCCCACCAACCAAAGAGGCAGGTGCAAACGCAGGTGTTTGGGGGTGTGGAAGAGCCACCAGGCACAGGGGCCTGGAGCAGGTCCTGTGTTAACATTCCAAGGGTAAAGGTAGTGGGACCCCCTTTACTTACAAGATATACTTCACAAGTCTACACCTGTCACACCTGCCACTGTGCCTGGTGTTACATGGGCTTCTCTGACACTGGAGCAGTGTCATCAGTGTCACATCCCCTGGGGATCTCAAAGTGGGACCAGGCCCCAGGCTGGGCTGAAGTGACTGTGAAAAAAGGAGGTGGCTGGAGGTAGAACAGGCTCTGCCTTTGGGCCAGTCCTGCTGACCCTGGTCCTGGGCCAGCATTTCTCTCGCTGTGAGGGAACCATGGGGGCCTGCAGAGCAGCAATCACACTTCAGACTGCAGGCTGGCAGCTGGCTCTCTGACCGTGTGCCTCACATCTGGTGCACTGTGCCTCAGTGTCCCCATCTACAGAGTGGAGGCCACTGGCCTCCCTCGAGGTCACCTGAATGAAGACTTCATGTCTGTAATGACAGCTTAGTAGGGTGAACATTCACTGACCCATTTGCCACCGTCAACATCATCATGAATTACCTGAACCCCAGGAGAAATCCACTACACTTCATTGAGAAACATGACCGACCCAGGCCTTTCTGGGAAGGGATCTAGAGTCAGGAGCTGCAGAGAAGCCCCATACTTTCCTAAGCAGGCTCAGAAAGGCAGAACTAAGGTTTCCCCCAAGGACCCAGGAGAGTCAGGTGAGTCTCATTTTGACTTGGTGGGGCTGGTCCAAGCCAGCACAAGTCCCCAAGCCCACTGTTTGTGGTGTGCCAGAGGAAGGGAACAGGCAGAACTGCCACAGGCAGAGCACTTAGACCTAAATGGGCTCCGGTGACCTTGGTGTCCTCAGACAGTGACTGCGGTCCATCCGTCCCTCTCTCCGTACAGGGCACCCTCCACGTGAGCTCTGCCCTGGGCACTAGGAGCCTGGGGGTGCATGGGTGATGAGCACAGTGCCTGCTCTTCACCAGCTGACAGGCTCTCGGGGGCAAAAGCAGAGGGGAACCAGTCACAAGAGTCACAGGCGGGGATGACAGGCAGCAGAGGAGGTGAGCCTGAGGGCTGGGGAGAAGGGCCAGCCCTTCAGCCAAGTCCACAATGATGACAGAACCAGACAATGAGGCAGAGAGGACAGAGTGAAGGTGCCAGCCAAGGCTGGGGTGTCAGTTCCCCTCCTGGGGCAGGCAGGTGAACAGACCTGCAGCCTGGGCCAGGACCTGACAGCCTCACTTAGGTGGCGCAGGGCCTGGCATAGGGTGCTGCTTGTAATAAGTGCTCAGGAAACTTCATGCCATCACTGTCATGAGGCAGAAAACCCTAGCGTGTCCTTGGCACAGAGCCCCAGCAGCCCACCAAAAGTCTTCGGTGGGGAACTCTGGGCCTAGGACCTACTTCAAGTTCCCCAGGGTGCACAAAGAAAACCACTGGGCTATGAGACCCTGTCCTGGGCCTCTCTCCATCTACTATCCAGACAGAATGAAGTAAACCCTCACACCAGCACCTAACCCAGAGGCTGGCAGTAGATGCCAGAGTTAGGACGTCCAGGACTGCAGAAACCACTTCCTCTTTCCTAAAGCTTAGCCTCTAAGATGGGGGTCCCAGGCCTGAGTGCTCCCTGAAACCCAATGTCCCACAGACGAGGAGATCTCAGAGGAGCTGTAGGTCTCTGCATTCCCGGGACCACACGCCTCCCACCCCGAGCAGCTGGCCAGCATTTCCACTCAGGAGAGTTTGACAGAGACAGGGATTCCCCACCCATCTCTCATTTCCTTCTCTACTCACCTGGGTCCAGGAGAGATGGGCAGTATTTTATTTGCTGTGTAAACACTGTCCAGGATAGCTCACCCGTACAGGCAATATTTTTTTTGCCAACTTACTACCCTTGGGGCCAGCAGCTTTCACCAAGTGGGGTCAACTCAGGGCTGACTCCCTGTTCGCTCTACGCCGAACCCTCAAGAGGGCGACCGGGAAGAACTCACGATCCACATTGTCGCCACCTCCCGAAGCCCAGCACAGCCCGCTCCCCGGTCCTAGGCGTCGCAGGCCGACACCTCCCTCCGGTTCCCACGCGGCGGGTCTGGGTCGGGGTGCGGATCCCGACGCCCACCCACCTCCAGCGCCTCCAGCGTGCTGAAGCTGGCAATGGCGAAGCCGTCGATGACCTCCTCCTCCTGCGAGCTGGACTCACGGCGGCGGCGGCGCGGGGGGCGCGAGGGCGGCGCGCCGCGCAGGCCCGCGTTCTCCTTGCCGGGGCTGGGCTCGGGCTCGTCGCCCGACGACGGGCTGTGTCCGCGGGCGTCGCGGGTGGCCTCCCGGCGACGGCCGCGGTCCCGCTGCGCGCGCGAGCGCCGGCTCGGCCGGACCTTGGCCTCCATGGCGGCGCGGTGTGCGGTGACCTTGGCGCCGCCGCCTGCTACGCCGCGCCGCCGGGCTGCGAGGGCGCCGCGGGGGCTCGGGGCCGGGCCGGGCCGGGCATGTCGGGCGCGGGCGCTCAGCGCCGGGGCCGCGCGGCCTGGGACCCCCGGCCCGGGCCCGGCGCACGGGCGGGGCGGCCGGTGCTCAGCGGCCCGCGGCCGGGCCCCCGGGGGCGCGCCCCATGGCGGGCGGCGGCGGCGGCGGGAGCAGGGGGCAGACGGGGTCGGGCCTCCGACTCGTGAGGCTGCGGGGCGACAGCAGGGCCCAAGCCGATAACAACTGACGCACTTCCGCCCGGCCGGAGCGCCAGAGGAAGTGGGCGCTGCCGTGGGGCCCGCCCACCCGGCCCCGCCCCGCCCAGCCCCGCCCCCGGAGAGGCCCCGCCCCCGCGAGGCCCCGCTCCCCCCCCCCGCCCCCCTCCCCCCGGCCAAACTCCTCTCCACCCCGCCCCACAGGCCCGGCTGAGCCCCACGAAGCCCCGTCCTCCTCTAGGCCCCACCCTCTGTGGGCGGGTCTTCGTCGAGCCCCGCCTCGTACCAACCAGTCCCGCCCCTTCCGAGCCCAGCTGGCTCCCGCCGCTTCGACTCGGCCCCGACCCGCCGGCCTGACTGTCCCACCAAGCCCGATCTGTCCTTGAGGCCCCGCCCAGCCGGCGCCGCGCTAGGAGTAACCACGCCCACACGCCCCGCCCCGCGGACCACGCCCAGACGGCCACGCCCCTCCGACTGCCTGCCACCCTTCAGGTGGGCGGAGCGCGGCCCCACACCGGGCCCGCCTGCAGCTTCCGGGCCGGGCGTGAGCACGTGCGCGGGGCGCCTAAGGGAGGGGCTGCCCCGCCCTCCGCACGGGCAGGCCGCGAGGGACTTCCCGGGGCGTGGTAGCCGTGGCCGTCCGTGGTATGCGTGGGGCCCGAGGCGGGTGACTTGCCCGGAGCATTTCACCAAATACGCCCTGCCCCGTGTTCAGCCGCTGGTCACCCAGTGCTGACGAGACAGGCCACCCTAACAGACCCTGGACGCGTGGCCGGATGAAACGCCCAAGGGAGCTGTGCAGAGAGTTAACCCGGAGTCGCGGGCCACCCGGGGCCTGAGGGCCCCTGGAACTGAGAAGGGGCCAGCCTGCTCAGCCCGCCCCTGGGGGCTGCTGGGGCTGTCCCTGGGGCAGTTGGGAAGCTGGCTCACGGCCCACCTGGCCTTCCGGGTGCCGGGGTGGGGACCTGGTCGCCTCTCTCTTCCGGTTCTGGGTTGTTTGGGAGATGCCCATTCACTGCAGCAGCCTCCCGTTGACTGAGAGCTGGCTGAGGAAGAAAGCTGTCCCCTGCTTGATAGAAGGCCGAAGATGCAAGCCCCTCCTGGAATGTGGGCGCAACCTGCCCCAGGGGCCGCCTCACCCCCAGTCTACAGGGGCTTCCCGTGCCCTACCCCCAGTTGCGTGGGAACTGCAGAGGTTCTGGTTTTGGTTTTCTTTGTTCATCTGGTCTCCAAAGATGCTCAGATGTGTGGCTCCAGGGAAAGGTGGGGGCTTCCTTCCTGGGTTCATTCTGGCCCCAGGGAGGTTTGCAGGGGCCCTGGGGTTATCAGGGGGGATGCTGTTCCACTGTCTGGTGTTTCCTGAGGTGCCCAAGGGACTTCCCAGAGAAGCTCTAAGGACCGAGGTTCAGCACCCCTTGCAGTGCCGGGTTGTACCACGTTTGTTCAGGGCTCGGAGGTCAGAGGTCAGATGGGATCCGGCCCCCAGTAGGGCAGAACAGTGGTCTCTCCGGGATCAGCCCCCACCCGCAGGCTGACTCTGATCCACACACTTGGAGCTGGTCTGGACTTCTGCCTCAGTGTCCCCTGTGCCTGCAGATTTGCCCACGACGCTTCCTCTAACTGTTCTAGAGCAGAAGTCTGGGATCCAGGTGCAGGCAGGTGGGATGGGTCCTCCCCTTATGCTCGTGGAGGTTTGGACATCCCTGAGTTTGTGGCCACCTTCCTCTGGATAGGACTTCTTTGTGCAGTAAACGACCTGCACAACTGCCCCCACACCCCAGGTCTGCAGCAGTGCAGGTGAGTGTCCTTCAATGTGTCCAGGTGTGGACCTGGGTAAGGATCCTGGATGGGCCCCAAGCAGCAGGGTCTCTGGTCAGCTGCTCTCCCCAGGGGCTGGACCCCTGCCCCTCCCAGGGCTTCAGGCACCCAACCCTGATGGTGCTTGGTGCAGCCCAGTTTCTTGTTTGGCAGACAAGTAAGAGGGACGGTGTGGTAGCTCGGGTCACTCTAATTTGCATTTCTGGTCCCATGTTCTCTACCATCTCCCCACTGGCTTTCGAGCTTTGGAGACAAAGAGCTTTCTTTTTCATTTTTTGAGACAGGGTCTCGCTATGTGGGTCAGGCTGGCCTTGGATTCACAGTGATCCTCCTGCCTCAGCCTCCCCAGTTGTGGGATTACAGGTGTGTGCCACCACACCTGGCTGAGAACACTTTCTTTGGAGCAAAGCCGAGGATGTGGCACCTGTGTGAGGATGCCAGTGGTGCTCGGCGTCTGCAGGCCCAAGTGTGGCCCAGAGAGCACATGGGAGCCTGCAGCTTGCCCACAGAGCCCTTCCATGGCCACTCACTGCACAGCCACCCCCGTGGCCCCTGTGCCTCCTGCCTTCACAGGACCATGCTGTCCCCAGCATCCACGCCTGTCCTCTGACACATCTGCCCGGCCTGGCCCGGTGCACCCTTCCTGGGTGGTTGGGGCAGGAACCTGTGGGCGGGCCCCCACATGTGTCCATTCTGCTGCCTACCGGCTCAGCACCATGAGCCTCTCAGGAAAGAGGTTGAGCTGGGTGCCGTGTTGCACTGTAATCGCATTCCTTGGGAGGCTGAGGCAGGAGGATTGTGAGTTGGAGCCCGGCCTGGGCAACATAGTGAGACCTTATTTCAAAAAAGAGGAAAAGGGAAGCAGGTCAAACTGCAGTGGTCCTGTCTGCCGCTGAAAGGCTGAGGCCCGGGATGCTGCTGTTCTACCTTCAGCCTCCCTCGGCTAGTTGCTAAGGCTCCTGGACTCCCCTCAGCGGGAGGCCCCTGGGTGACCTTGGTGATTGAGCAAGGTGGCCAGTCTTCTCAGCCTGACCCAGTTCTGCTACTTTCTACGTTCCAGAGCCAGCTTCTGCCCTGCCCTGTGTGTCAGAGCGCAGACTCCAGGCAAAGCTGGGGATCCCCTGCCCGCCAGCAGTGGCCATGTTCCTTTTGGCTGGAGAGGAAGTTGCTGTGTGAACACTCTGGGGCTGCTGTGGCAGAGAACCCCCAAAAAGCTGCTCACGGTTGGGCATGCCTGTCATCCCAGCACTCTGGGAGGCTGAAGCAGGAAGACGGCAAGTTTGAGCCCAGTCTGGGCAACTTAACGACTTAATAAGACCCTGTCTCAAAATTAAAAAGCCAAAACCAAAACCAAATAAAAAAACAATCACCCCTAGTCATGCGTCCCACCAGAATTCTGGGGCAGGAAGTCTGCAACCAAGTTGTCATCCGGACGTCCTTCCTGCCTCTCCCAGCTTCTGGGGTGCCGAAGTCCTGGGTTGTGGCCATGTCACTCTAGTCTTGGCCTCTGTCCTCACATGGTGTCCTCTCTGTCTCTCTTCTTAGAAGGACGCTTGTCACCAGGGACCAGGGCCGTGAGCTCCTTGTAACTGATTACACTGCAATGTGATTTCCATTGCATTCTAGGGTGCTGGGGTCAGGGCTCAAACATCTCTGTTTGGGGGGCACAGCTCAACCCATGATGATGCCTGTAGATTGGGTCTTAGGGGCTAGGGACTCTGGCCTAGGTCAGGGGCCAGGACTGGAGGGCTACAGTATGGCAGGGCCATTAGACTTCTAGGGCCAGGGTGGGGATGGCTGTGTGGGGCAGGGTCTCCTAGGCAGAGAGCTTTGCAGCTGCTTCCCCAGCCAGAAGGTCACAGGGTGCCACTCTAGCCCCTGCTGGGTCACTGGGGCCACCCATCCAGAGCAGGGCTGTACAACCATGGAGGTCAGGAGGTAACCATGGGGCTGGCTGTCACAATGGCCTTTGCACTTGCCATTGCCTCAGCCCCTTCTCCGGTTGCCCTGAACCTTCTTCTAGTCCACATCAGGGGGCAGATGGTGCCTCAGCTGGGTAATTCAAGGGGAGCGTGGTGAAGGATTGTACAGGGGAGGGTTGGTGTGGGGACAACAGGCCAGCAGCATCTCTGGGATGACCCGGCTGAGCAGCTACAGGAGGAGGGACCAATGCAGATGCTACCAAGGGTCACCTGTGTCCCTGGTGTGCTCTGGTGACTCCTGGGTCCTCTACCAGGGCACACACTCCGAGAGGGCTGGGAGCTCTGTGCCCCGCTGACCACCCGGTACCTGGAAACAGACTGCGGCCTAGGCTTAGCACGTGCTGCCCTCTACTGCCGCAGTGCCCCTGGGCTGACAGAGCCGGCTGGGCCTGTGGTCCTGCTACCTGCCACCCTTGCCCCTCCCTTCCCACTCCTCCTTTTCTCCCTCTGCCCACTCCACACAGACTGGCCAGGCTCCTGCTCTGCTCTCCAAGGCGTTCACAGCACCACGCCCATTGTGCCCACCACACCAGTCCTTGGTGATGTCCCAGGCTCTGCACTGCAGGTACACATGTGCACATGGGCACTGTCTTAGTCACTTTTCTGGTTGCTGAGACTAAATACCCAACACCCAAAGTTAAAGGAGGAAAGATTTGTTTAGCTCACAGTTTGTAGAGGTTTCAGTCCATAATCGGCTGGCTCCAAGGCAGGGTGGCAAGGCAGAGGAGTATCACAGAGGAGAAACAGTTCATGGCAGGCAGAAGACAGAAAGCACAAGGAGGTAGTACTCACACTCTTAATCCTAGTGTTGCATCCTTGATCCCTGTGCCACACACCCTGATCCCAGCATCACACACTGTAGATCCAGCCACCACCAAAAGGCCCCACCTATGACTGCATGAGGCTTTGGGGGGCCATCTAGACACAAGCCCTAACAGGCACACACGTGAGGGCATGTAGGTGGACCTGCACACAGCAGGCACACAAACTCACATGCTTACATGTGTGCCAGCACCTTGGAGTTCTTGGTGTGGCTGCTCTTGGTGTGGAGTTTTAGCTTTTGGTCTCCCCTAGCAGCTCCAGGAAGCCAAGGCTTACAGCACCACCAGGAACTTTGCTGTCTCTGCAGCCTCTGCTGTGCCTTCCTTGGAACCTCTGCTGACCTTGCCTAGGTCTTGGCTCGGCCTCAGACTGTGGGTGCTCTCCATGGCCACTGTTACCTCTGGTCTCTGGATGTGTCGGGGATGACAACCCGAGTGCTGCCAGGCCCCTTTTGTGAGCCCACTCATCCTGTGTACCCAAGACAGGAATTGTGAGGAGAGAACTGGGCCCATGCAGGGCCTTGCTGCAGTGCAGGGCAGCAGGCTGGCTGGGAGTCAGGAGTTGCTTATACAGAAGGGATGGGACCCCTGGTGGATTTCGGAATGATGTCCAGAGAGCAGGGTCATCTGCGAGTCATAGGGCAGAGCCGTCCAGGGTGGCCACAGGGTGGGGCCACCTGGGATCAGTCCGTGTTTCAGATCTGCTGCAGCCAGCACCTGGATCTGGAGTAGCCACGGCATGTCTAGCGTGTGGAAGCATGGAAGAATTTCACAGACGGTTCCTACCACCGTGGAGGTGGTGGAGCTGAGACCATGGCTGTGTGATTTTCGTGGCGTCTCTAGGAGGAACTGTAGCACTGCTCCTGGCCCGTGGGGGTTTAGGGATTTGGGCTATATTGGTCATGGGCCGCATCCTTCCCCAGTCTTTGCCCTTAGGCCAGATTTTCTGGCTGTTCCTCAGAGGGCCTCAGAGGTTGTTTTCCAGGGACAGGATGGGTGTCACAGCCCTTGCTGGGATCACATGCTGGTGGTTGTCAAGGGAGAGGGGAGGGTCAGTCTCCCATGACCTGGTGGCATTGTTCTACCTTAAAAGCCTCTGTCCTGGTGCATCTCAGTGGGGACAGCTGCTGAGGCCACCTAGGGGGGGAGGTAAGCCCCTCAAGCAGCTGAGGTGCCATTGTCAGGAAAAGTGGGCAAGGAGGGCCTGGTAGGGCACTATGGCCCCACATTTGTCCTGGGGCCCATCCCTGCTTGCACCCAAGGCCCTGGCTCTCCTCACTGAGGCTGCCATGTGAGCACAGGCCGGGCCCACACTCTGGGCTTTTCCATGGCACCAGCTTGGCAGCCACTTTTTGGGCCTCCTGAAGGCAGTGGGCTGGCCCTGCACGCAGATGAGGGGCCGGGCTCGGGGGAAGTCCTTAGCCAGGTTAACCCCTTCACCTTGCAGGAGGCCAGAGGGGTCCACGAGGCCAGCAAGAGGGCCAGGTTAGGCAGCACATTCCAAGGACCTGAGTCTGAGTCTGCCCCTGTGAGGTCAGGTGTTCAGTACTCGAGATGAGGTGGTTGTGTGAGGTGAGGTGTCTGGCACATGAAGTGAGGTGTCTGGCATCACCACCATCACCATCATCGCCATCACCATCATCACCACAGTCATCACCACCACCATCACCATCATCATCACCATCACCATCATCATCACCATCGCCACCATCATCACCATCGCCACCATCATCATCACCACCATCACCATCATCACTATCATCACCACAGTCATCACCACCACGATCACTGCCATCAGAATCACCATCATCACCACCATCACCACCATCACCACCATCATCACCATCACCATCATCGCCATCACCATCATCACCACAATCATCACCACCACCATCACTGCCATCAGAATCACCATCATCAGAATCATCATTGCCCCCAGCCCTAAGTTGTGGTGCTGTTTCAACAGAGGTTTGTCTTCTTTCCAAGCCATGTTGCAAGAAGCAGAAACAAACCAGCATTGCATTTGGCAAGAGCAGGTGGGCAGGAGGCCAAGCCTCAAATTGGTGGTTGATTGTATTTGTTCTGGCTTGGGTAGCAACAGCAACAACGTGAGAAGGGGCAGACGATATTTATTCTGCCTGCAGGAGCATCTCAGGAAAGACTGGGACCTGACTGCAGCCTCTGAGCCAGGATCTGAGTGGTCCTGCCCAGTGCCACAAGCTCCGAAGCTAGATGGACCCACATCTTTCTACAAAGGGCTCCAGGTACAGCGGCGTCCAGGGCCCTGAGATTGCTGTGGTTCCTGGGCATGCCCAGCAGCAGGGATGGACCTTAGAGGTAGGTGCGGGACTGCTGTTGGGTAAACTGAGTCATGGGATGGGCTGTGTGTGTGAACCTTGGTGGGTGTCTGGGGACTGACCTCAAGGGAGGTGATACACTCTTTATGGCCATAAAGGGCCGTCTATCCGGGCGAATGACATCGTCTCTCCATTTATTCATGTGGCGAGCGTGCGCCATGGGCTTCCTGTATGTGGGTCCTGCTCTGGGCATTGACAGTAGGGAGTGACCAACAGACCCAGGCTCTGTCCTGAAGGGCTTTGTGTGTGGGGCGGTCTGGAAAGGGAGTTCTGCCATTCCATCCAGCGGGAGGAGCCTCCTGCCAGGGTACATGAGGTCCCCAGGGCCTCAGAGCTGAGACTGGGGTCAGCATGGTGGTTGCAGGCCACCCCAGGGCCTCAGTGCCAGGGCCAGGCAAGCCCAGGGTCAAAGTATTCACTGATGCCTTGTGGTGGGATGAAAGGGCCCCTGGGGCAGCAAGACCCCCCAGCTGCCTGGAACCTGCTGCGTGGTGCCCTTCAGAGGCTGCAGAGCCAGCTCCCCTTCCACATAAGTCTTTAAGCTGTTTGTCCAGAATTTGAATTAGGATGGAGAAAACCGATTTTTATGTTTTTAATGTTTCATTTTTTCCTTAATATTTTACTATGAAAAAAATTACACATATGGAAAATCTGCAAGAGTGTTACAGTGCATGCAGTATCCCCATGGCCTGGACCCTGCTGCTCCCCATGTCTGTCTGGTTGCCCAGGGTGCCTCCCAGAGGGAAGTGCCAGTGACCCCAGGGCCTCCCAGTTAGTGGCCGCATCATGCTGTCTCTGCCTCTGTCTCCCTCCATCTGCCTGCATCCTCTGCTCATGGCCTCTGCTCCAGGAGCTGCCTCTCCTCTTCCAGAGAGACCACATGGCATGAAGGCTTAGAGAGAGAGACTGAGTATCAACTCCAGCATGGTTACTTCTGCAAAGCCCCTGTCTCCACGAGGCCGTGTCTGTAGGCTCCTGGCAGAAGTGAGTTCGGGGGCCACCAGCTGAACACCTACTCTGTCAATCTTGTTTTGAATGCATTTCAGGGTAAATCACTGACTTGGCACCTTTGCTCCCAATTCTTCAGCTGCTTACCATTAACCAGCATCCAGTATTTTTTCACAAGTTTTTTTCTAGGGATAAAATGTAGATGCATTAAATTCACAAATCTTAAGCTTACGGTTTTGTCAATGTACACACACATGTCCCCCACACTCCTATCAGAATGAGGACCATGCCCTCCACTCCTGAAAGTTCTGTGTGCCTCACCCCACCTCACAGAAGCAGTGCTGTTCCCATTTTTCCCGTTTTGTCAGTTCCAGAAGGTCATAGAGTGGAATCCTACGCAGTGTCCTGAGTCGAGTTCCTTCCACTGGGCATCTTTGGAGTCCACTCTGTGGTTGTAGATTCTGTCTGTTGTGTGAAGGGACTGCACTTGGTGTGGTCACTGGGTTTTGACAGACACCTGGGCTGTGCCCAAGGTTTTGTTGGTCTTGAATGAAGCTGCTGGTTGCATGGTCGTTGACTATGGCACAGTCCCATCCCTGCTGTTCTCCTCCAGGCGTCCCAGGGGCCCCGGGCTGAGTGGCAGGGATGGGAAGGCAGAGTGGTGCCCTCCCCCAGGGCAGAATTGATGGCAGGGGAGGCAGAGGGGAGGAAGTGGTGCAGTGGTTAGGGTACCAGAAGCTGGGTGCTATTTGGAGGAAGTTGTGGAGGGACTTGGAAGGTGTCCATGGCGGGAGCGTCTGGGGGCTGTCAGCAGGGAAGCAGAGCCCACTCCAGGGACACTCTACTCACAGGCATCTAAGGAGTCTCCCAGGCTCTGTCACTCTCACAGTGAGGCTGGCACTTCTGCTCCCTACAACACTGGCCCTCAGTGACCCACCCAGGACAACTCAGAACACTCCAGCCTGCAGACAGGCCTACCTGCAGGCAAACTCAAGCAGAGTGAAGACTCCCGGAACAGGGCTCTGTAACCCCTCCCCGGTGCTGGTGACTGGTCCCAGCCTGTCTCCTGGACAGGGACAGTATCTCCCTAAAGCAGGATGGAACTGTCTGGCCTCAGGAGGGGGACGGGCCACGAGCAAAGGGTCTTCTTGGGTTCCGCTCCAGGTTGGACTGAGCCAGGGCTGGAGGAGCAGTCCCAGGAGGCGCCGTCTAGCCCAGATCTTAAATGCACCTTCTGCATCGCAGTGAGCCACGGCTGAGGAATCTCTGGGGGCAGATCTTTAACACCCTAGAAGGATGGGGGCAGGTACCTTTCACATCTTTGCCTGCCTGGAGTGTCCTTATCTCACCGCCCCCTGTGCAGCTGGGAGGTTGCTGGTGTGGATGCCCTGTTAGAACCAGAACATTTCCCTCTAGCCACGGACTGTGCAAGCTGCCACAGAGGAGTGAGATGACGCTAGCTTCTGTTCTCAGGAATGGGAGCGCTGGGACACGTGTGTCCTTCTGCCCAGCTGGCCTGCAGCTGTCGCCTGCCCCCCTGGTCCCCGAGGCTCATTGGGCCCTGTCGCTCTGCCAGTTTGGCAAGAGCAGCCCTCAGACCCTCGGACAGATGGAGAACGTTAGCCAGCTGGTAAAAGGTCCCCCCTGCATCTGTGGCTCCCATTCTGCTGGGGGATCGCTCAGGATGGACTCGGAGAGGGAGGTTGGCAGGCTGGGGCGGGGGAGGGCTGAGCGGGCCCTGCCAGCAGCTGCCGGCCCGCAGCCTCCCCAGGGCCTGAGGTTAATTGGAGCAGAGCTCCGAGCAGCCAGCCAGTCTAGGCAGCCGCAGAGCTCCCTGGTTCCAATAAATCCTCTTGTTTGATAGTAACAAGACCCTGAAGGCTCTCCCTGCTCAGCTCAGCCCGGCAAATTGCAGGTATAAATTTCCTGGCTTCTCACAGGGATTCTGGAATTCAATTAAATCAGCGTCCTTCTGCTGCTGGACCCGGAGAGGCTGGTCCTGGTGGGGCAAGGGTCAGAGCCCAGCTTTTTGGGCCTGCAAGGGGCACGGCCTGGGGAGACCACAGCAGGAATCAGGAGGCCTCACATCCCTCCCACATGGCTGGACATGTGCCAGGGCCTGCTGTGGCCATGAAAGATGTGTCCCCAGCTGGCACAGAGCTCATTCTTGCAGCTCACAATCTAGTGGGAAGACAAGTGGCGAGGGGGAGTGTGCTGCCAAGGCCTTGAGGGGTCTACAGGCCTCACTGCACCAGGAGGGCCCCCCAAGGCCGATGTTGGGGGATGAGGGAGGTTGGAAACTCAGTGTTAGTGGGTGCCACACAAAAGATCTGACCTTACTGCCCAGACACGGGGCTAAAAAGATGCATAACTGGCTATGATTTCAGGATGCTAACTTGGCCCTTTAGACTGGCAAGGCCCAGTAAGCTGATGGTGGGCTGGGCCTGGGTGCAGGCCCGGCGGCTGCTCAGCTCAGTGGGGCCAGGTGCTTTGGGTGGGAGCTGAGCAGAGCGGAGGTGCTGGAACCCCTGCCCCGGCAGGGCGCTGGTGTCCAGTGGTGCTCGCTGTCTGTCCAGCCACCGGGACCAGAGGGAGGACTTGCTCCTCAACACGGGTCCTGAGCGCCCTCTGCCCTGTCACATGGGCCACAGGCAGGACATCCCCAGAGGCGCCCTGCACCCGCAGCAAATGAAAAGGCCCCGTGGCCACCCTCTGAGTGGCTCGGAGATGTAGAGAGTGTGTCTGTGGCACTTGTCAGAGGGCAGTGTGGGCCCCCACGTGCTTGGGCCTAGACAGATGTCCCTCGAGGGACTGGGGCCCATAGAAGCCTCACCAGGGGTCACGGGGATGGGGCAGGTGGTGACTGAAGACAAGAAACTCCTTCAGCACCTTGCTGAGGGGCGAGGGGATCTAGTTCTGCCTGGTGTCTGATTTTGGAGATGCTCTGCAGTGCCATCTGTGGCTGATCATGCCATGTTGGGTGTCAGGTTGTTGGAGAACGGGAGGGCTCGAGGTGCTGGGGCTCCAGGCCCGCTGGACATGGAAGAGGTGAGTGGGTGAGCCTGTGCTGAGCTGCCCATGGGGCTGACCTTGGTTTCCCTCTGCTCTGTCACAGAGGAGCGTGGTGGCACCCATGAAGGTCCTCGTGCCCCCATCCAGTGTATGTCTGACACCTGTGACCTCCTCAGGCTCAGGCCATCCCCTGTCCTGGGCAGGGGTGGGAGGGGATAGCAGAAGGTGGGGCAGGCCGTGTGTCCTGCCCTCCTGCTCTCGGATGCCCTAGATGCTGCCTGGCTGGCAGGATCCTGGCACCCTGGCTGCCCTGTTGAGGATTTTTCTGAGTTTTCACCCTGGAGTCGTCTGGGGCCCCATGGCCATTCCCTGGGGCAGGAGGCTGAGGAAGCCAAGGAGGCTGGGGAGGCCAGGGAGGCATGGGCCTCCTCTCCCACCAGGCTGACCCACCTGCTTGGCCCCCATGCTGAGCCCTCTGGGGGCACCCAGGATGTGGCAGGCTCTGTCCCTCTCTCAGACACTGGGCCGAGGGAACAGAGTCATCTCCCTACGTGGCTTGGGAAATAGAAACCAGCTGACCCGGCTCCTCATGGGAGGGGAGCCCCTGCCAGCTACCTGCAGGCCCAGAAGACAAGGGGTGGTGAGGACAGCTCCTGCTCAGGGACAGCAGGGGGGGTGGGGGTGGGGAGTCGTACGGGGCTGGCTGGTGCGGGGCCCCATGGGGCTGAGAGGAGCAGAGATGAACCCTGACTTCTGCCCCCGACCCTGCCAATCCCAGCTCCTCTGGGTCTCTCTGCAGGGTCCCTGCCCTGCCTCACGGGGGTTCCTCAGTCTCTTGGCTTGCTTGTTTGGGGGATGTCAGCAGTAAAGAGGTATCCTGGTCAGGTAGTTTGAGTGCCCTCTTCTGTCTGACTTTCCTAGCACACTGCCTATGTCAGCTGCTGTAGTGGTCTTTCCAGGAGTTGATGGTCTTTTCAGGGCTTCCAGAGTTAGAGCTGTCTCAGGAGGGAGTTAGCGAAGGACAAAGAGGAGAAGACTAGGGAAACAGCAGCAGTCGTCAAGCTGGAGAGGGAGTGGACCAGAAAGTGGCTGGTGGTAGATGAGCTGCCCAGGACTGGATGGCTCAAGCCACCCCCACTCACCCTGCCTTGCACCACGGATCAGCCCCTGGCAGCACTGATGGGCTGCAGTCTCCTGGACCCTTGCTGTGGAAGAGGGTATTGGGGGCCAGAAGGATGCCATGCCCTAACCGGCCCTCCCTCCACGTTAGAGTGGCTGGAACTGACTCTGTAGGGCCACCACCATAGGATGGGGTTTCTCGTTTCTTCCCCTTCTTCTCCTTCTCCTTCTTCTCCTTCTCCTTCTCCTCCTCCTCCTCTTCCTCCTCCTCCTTCTTCTCCACCTTTTTGTATTTAAACATGTATGTCTGATTTATTTCACTTAAGAGAGTGGTCTCAAAGTGTATCCATTTACCTAGAAATGTCTCAAGCTTATTGTTCTTTATGGCAGAGTAGCACTCCATTGCATAAAAAAACCACATCTTCTTTATTCATTCATCTGTTGATGGGCATTTGGGCTGTTTCCAAGATTTAGCTATTACAAACTGTGCCGCTATAAAAATGGGTGTGTATATATACCACTGTGGTATGATGCTTTTAATTCTTTTGGGAAGATACCAAGAAGTGGAATAGCTGGGTCAAATGGAACCTCTAGTTTTAGTTTTTTTGTTTTTTGTGGGTTGGGTTGCTGGGGATCAAACTCAGGCCCTCGTGCTTGCTAGGCAAGCGCTCTATCACTTGAGCTAAATCCCCAACCCCTAGTTTTAGTTTTTTGAGGAATCTCCACACTGATTTCCATAGTGGTGGCACCACTCTTCATTCCCACCAACAGTGGAGGAGGGTTCCTTTTCCCCACACTCCCGCCAGCATTTGTTATTGGCTGATTTCTTGATAATGGCCATTCTTTCTGGAGTGAGATGGAATCTCAGTGTTATTTTAATTGCATCTCTCAAATGATCAGTGATGGTGAACATTTTTTTCTATATTTATTTGCTGTTTCTACTTCTTCATTTGAGAAGTGACTATTCATTTCAGATACCAATTTTTGGACAGGATCTTTAAATTTGGGGGGGTCTGATATTTTTGAGTTCTTCATGTATTCTAGATATTAGTCCTTTGTTTGAGGAACAGCTGGCAAAAATTTTTTCCCCACTCTGTGGGTTGTTTTTTCACTCTGTTGGTGGTTTCTTTTGCAGTGCAAAAGTTTTTTAACAAGATGAGATCTCAGTTGTTGATTGTGATATTTCTTGGGCGACTGGACTTTTGTTCATAAAGTTTTTGTCTATGCCTGTGTCTTCAAGAGTTCTACCTGTTCTATCTTCCAGCAGATTTAGTGTTTCTGTTTTAATATTTAGATCTTTGATCCATTTTGATTTTAGTTTAGTGCATGATGAGAGATATGGGTCTAGTTTTAATCTTTTCCAGCACCATTTATTGTAAAGAGGCTATCTTTCTTCCAGTGAAGGTGTTTGGCCCCTTTGTCAAAGAGAAGGTGGCTGAGCATGTTTGGAGTTCTTTCTGCATCTTCTAATCTGTTCCAATAATCTTTGGGTGTGGGTTTTTTTTTTTCCAATACCATGCTGTTTTTTTTATCATAGTAGCTTTGTAATATAATTTATCACGGTAGCTTTGTAAGACTGTGATGCCCCTTGCTTTG
>PVJO010003010.1:10018-52937 GCA_004026905.1 Hystrix cristata
CTCCAGTTTATCCTTTTTTATGGCGGTATAGTACTCCATTGTGTAGAAAAATCACATCTTTTTTAGCCATTCATCAGTTGTTGGGCATAATAGCTAAGTCTTGAAAACTTTGTTTTTGTTTGTGAACTCTGCATGGGGTGACAAACATGACAAGCATCTGTCCCACATAAACACAAATGTGGCCACGTTTTATAAAATTGTAGAACAAATTAAGTTTATGAATTGAGGTACCACTATACCTAGTATAATTAATACTTGAGGTAGATCATTTTTAACACTTTCCTCTTCAATATGACAAAATTACTTTCAGTAAAAATCATGCAATAATTAGTAATTATTACTTTCTTGATTATTTCATTCCTAAAAAATTACAAAAAGAAAATTTAAAGTTGATGATATTTTCATTCATTAGAATATTGTGCTTCTCATCTAAAATTCGCATGTAAACAAAAATACTGTACCTTTCAGTTTGCAAGTTTGAGCAATTTCCACCTTTGTGAATGTGTTTTTCAAATGAGCTTGTATAACTGAGTTTGTTTGTTTTGGATGCAAAGCAAACAACACAACATAACACAAACCATTTAACTGCATGTTCCTTTAATAAATTTTCACATAGAACACAATATTTAACAAAGGATAAGTAATAAGAATGTACTAATGTAAAGCTTACATCCATATTATTAGAACTGAACATTATAGCAATTATTTAGAACTTAGACCAACAAAATGTCTTTCTTCAGGAGGAGTATTTTATCACTGGCATTATTTAGGATTGCCAATTCAGCAGGTTAATAAAAAGCAAATCAAGTTCTCTTTGGTCTTATTATTGGTTTAAAATGATCTGTTCAATGACCCTCATACAGGGTGCTGCTCGCCCTGGCCACATTGTGATATACCACAGAGTTTTCATCCCGGTCAGAACTCACTTTCAAATGCCAAATTTGTTATAGCTTGATGCTTCATTCAAAACTATCAGTATCTATTCTTCTATCTATCCATCTATCTAAAATGTACCATATACTCTCTCTTGAATGTACAATAAATGTGCCATTTTAAAACTTAATATGATCATTTAATATTACAGTATGTATCAGGCTCTTTTTCCTGTTATCTTCAATATCCACCAAAGGCTGGTGTGTTGAGCGCTTGGGCCCCAGCCTGAGGCAGTATTAGGAGGAGGTGGAGACTCCAGGAGGCAGGCCCAGCCAGAGGAAGTAGGTCGCAGGGCTTGTGCCCTTGAGGATCTGTGGGGAGCCTTCCCCGTTCCTGCTTCCCACTTCCCTAAGACATGGACAGAGTAGCTTTCCTTCCATGGCTTCTCCCACAATGACTGCCTCCCTAAAGGCCCGCAGGTCTCGAGGTGCTCTGGACTGAAACCATGAGCCAGAATAGATCTTTCCTCCTTTAAGTTGATTTTCTTAGATATTTTGTCACAGTGACATAAGGCTGATCAACATATTCCCTCAAGGGCAAGGGAGAGGGAGAGGGAGGGAGGGAGGCAGAGAGAGAGAGAGACAGACAGACAGATGGAGAGACAGAGAGACAGAGACAGAGACAATTTCTGTTCCATCAGGGCCCCAGCCTACAGAACAATGCTGACTACAGAGATAGTGGTGTGTTTTGCCAGTTCTCTAAGCAGCTATCAGTCCAGCCAAGTTAACACTAAAATGAACAGTCACGTAATTTCCCTTTTCTTATGCTCACTGCTTATGTGGTTCATTTTTCTGTATCATTTTGCTTTCAAACTATCCATATCCTTGTATTGAAAGTTTCTTAGCAGATAATATTTATGTAGGTTTGCATTTTCATCTAGTCAAATAATCTGCCTTTTTATTTAATGTGTAGTACATCAATACTTAAACTATTGATTTGTGATTTGCCATTTCTTGTGCACATTTTTTCCCTCTAGGTCTAAATCACTATCTGGTATCGTTTCTTTTCAGCCAGCTCTTTAGTACTTGTTTTAATATGGGCCTAATTATTTCATTTTTGGTCTCTGTTTGGCTTTCATTTTTGAAGGACTGTTTTTGCTGAATATGGAATTCTTAGTTGACAGTTTTATTTTTCTTTGAGTACTTTGAATATGTAATTTCAATAATTCTGGTCTTGCTGTTTCTGAGAGAAGTCAGTGGTTAATTTTATTCAGTGTCCTTTCATTTTTCTTGGCTACTTTCAAGAAGTTTTTTCTATTTTGCTTTCAGCCTTGTGACTGTGGGGTGTCCATATTATTTTCTTTGTATTTATGCTGCTTAGGGGTTTTTAGCTTCCTGTTCTGGGACTTAATATTTTTTAACTGAAATGGAAACTTTTCTTCAAAACTGCCTGTTCTTGTCTCATTCTTCAACTCTAATTACATATTTGGATTCTTTGATATTTTCCTGTATTTCTCTGATGTTCATTTTCCAATTCAGTCTGCTTTCTTCCTCTTTGGGTTGGATAGTTTGCATTCATTTATCTCCCAATTTACTTAAGATTCATTTATCTCCAAGTTCCTTGAAACATCTCTAATTTTTCTTTAAGCACTTGAAGTAAATTTTTTATTTTCCATTTAGAAGAAAACTGAAAAGTCATATACTTTCAGCAAGAATGTATTCCCTTAGCTCTTTTAGAGTGTCCCTTTTCCTGTTAAAATTTCCTATTGGTTCACTCATTAAGACTATGTTTTCATTTAACCTTTTAAAACACCACACTTAGCTTTATTTCTTTTACAATAGCTGCTTTGAAGCCCGTGTTTGGTAACCCAACACCTGTGCCATTTGGAGTCACTTCCTACTGACTGCTTTTTAACTTGAGTATATGCTACATTTTCCTGTGTATTTACATGTGTGGTGTTTTTTGTTGTAAACTAGACACTGTGGACAATATATTGTGATGACTCTGGATTGCGTTATGTTCTCTTAGCGACTGTTATTTTTTGTCCTCGCAGGCAGTTGATTTGCCAGGACTCAATCTTCAAATATCATCTGTTCCATGCTTATTTTTTTTTGCAACTTCTAGCTTCAGCATTTTAAGCTTTGACTTCCTGAAGTCTCCCCTACAGCAGCATAGTTTGGTGATTGGCCAGGATTTTGGACAGAGTTTGTACCTAAAGTTGTCGCATACAAAGGATCACCTACCCTTTGTATGCGACAAATGGGTTTGTTGATAGGTTCTTGTATTTAAATTCAGCGTACCCGAGACGTGACTTGTGTCCTTCTCAGGGTCTTGGATCAGGATACATGTCCTACCCTTTAGTCCTGTTTTGGTGGTGTGGGCTCTGATTGCTAGGCTGGGTTGCCCTCTATCAGATTTTTCCAGTGAAGTTATTATTTTACCCTTTTTAATAAAAAAAATACTTTGAGCCCATGTAATTATCCTGTTCCTCAAAGTTTCATCCCCTTATTTTAATATCCACTGATGACTATCACCTAAATTAATTATCATTATATGGTTGCCAAATGGTGATCCTTGAATTTGATCATTCATTCTATCTTTATTAATTGGCTATCTAGTGTGAGGAAGAGTTTTTCTTCTCATCAGTTCCTTTATTCATATTGGCACAGATTCAGATTCTTACTTTGTTCTGTAGTCTATAATCATTCACTGGAATTATTTATTCTGAAGCTCAAATTGTCCAAGATTTGGCCAGTGGAAGCCTCTTTGGTCTGGCTCTTATGCCTTTGACACTTCTCCATTATTTTATTTTATTTTTTCCATTATTTTAAAAGGACCTCTTTGATGTTTGCCACAAGATGTTCTGAGCTCATTTTGAACTTTCCTTGTCCTAGCCTCAAATCAGCCATCAATTGCTTAGAATCGACAATGGTATTTATAAACCATAATCTTGTCTATACTCTGCTCATTGCCTAGCCTGTCAGCAGACAAAGCTGGGAAATTTTACACATACACATACGTATGTCAACATACTCAGTTATCTATCTATCTGCATCTTTACTGAAACTTATAAATTCACACCTTTCTCTCTAATTACAGACAACACTTTAAGGTTCATTTTCTTTTCCATTTTTCATATTTGTAGCTCCTTCTTACAGTAAAAAGTTAGCTTTATCAACAATGTACAGTATTCACTTATTTGTTCAAGTCTAGCATGTACAGGGTCTAGCTGCAGAATTGCTCACCCATTTCTCTGTGTAGACGACTCCTACAACTTGGAATTAAATATTTGCTTAGAATTTTTGTTGGTCTATTATGTGAGGATAGAAAATCCAAATCCATTGTTCAAGAGTTACCTTGCTCTCCTCCTTCAGTGTAGTTACACTATTCATTTGAAATTAAGCTTTGTACTATGTTTGTATTCTAATTTAATCACTTCTCTACTACTTGTTGATCTCCCTCTCTCTCTCTCCCCTCTTCATATGTGAACTGTGAGCATGGGCGAGGTCACATGAAACATAACCAGAGAAGTGTCAGTTCTGTGGCCTTAGATCCTCTCTTCCTTCCCACCTCCTTCCCACCAAGCCCTGGAGGTCCTGAATTGTGTCCCCTTCAACTCATACTGCAGTCCCGACTCCGGGAACTCTGGATGTTACTATATTTGGAAATACAGTTTTTAAAGAGGTGATTAAAGTAAAATGAGGTCATATAGGTGGACCTCAATCTGACTGGTGTCCTTATGTGAAGCTAGGACCTGGACAGACACAGAGGAAGCCCGTATGCAGTCAGGGAGCAGAGGCCATCTAGGAGCCGAGCAGAAAGGCTTCAGAGTAGCCAGCCCTCCCCACACCTTGCTTGCAGCCTGTTAGCTTCTAGAAGCATTTAGATCACTGTGTCTGGGACAGCCTGAGGACAAGATAGCGACCAACTCACTGGTCCCTGGCATATCTTTCCTGTGTCTTTTTGTTCAAATGAGCAGATATAAATACATTTTTATTTCTCCTTTTGTCTTCTACCAAATGTGGTGTACTATGGACACTCTTACACCTTTTCACACTCTATTCCAGAGCCCACTCCTTGTGAATATATCCATTGCCAATAATAAGTTGACTGCACCTCCCAGGAATAAGCCCTACATGGTTGTAATGTATTATTTACATTAGTCCATTGCAGGATTTAGTTTTCTAATAATTTGGGATTTTCACATCTGTGTTCATGAGGAATAAATGTCTGTAATTTTATTCTTGGAATATCTTTGTCAGGTTTGATATCACAGTTACTTGTTCTCATCAAACGAACTGAGAAGTATTTTCTCATTTTCAAATTTCTAGAAGAGTATGTAAAATAGGCATTCTTCCTTAAATGTTCTGAAGAACTGACAAGTGAAGTCATCTGGGCCTAAGTTTTTTTGGGGTGAGGGGCAGGCAGATAAAGAGACACAGATAGAGAAAGGTTTCAAATTACAGACCCAGTCTGGAACAAACGTGACTCTTAAATTTTTCAGTGCCTTCTTATGTCAGTTGTGATAAGTGGTGTTTTTTAAGGGATTAATCTCTTTCAACTAGGTTGCAGTGTTTCCATGAAAAGTAGGCTGGTCCAGAAGGCCTCACCCCTGAGAAAGTGGGACATGATCAGAGACCTGAAGGGTGAGGGGAGCAGAGCATGCAGACATCTGCATGAAGACAATCGCAGGAAGAAAATATAAAAGATACAGAGGCCCTGGAGTAGGCACCTATTTGGCATGCTGCAGAACAATAAGTGGGACAGAGGGATGGTGGGGGGGGGGGTGAGGAGATGTAAGGTAAAGAGGCCAGATCACTTAGGTCCATCTAGATCATTCTATGGTCTTTGTCTTTTACTCTGAAGGAGTTTTGAGCAGAAGTATGAACTGACTTACATTTCTGGTAAAAAGATCAGTTTCTGGCTATTGAGAATAGAGTTGTCTTAGTCACGTTCACATTGCTGGGACACAATAACTGACACCCAAAGCTTAAAGGAAGGAAGGTTTATTTTGGCTCGTGGTTCCAGTCTATGGTTAGCTGGCTCCAAGGCAGGAAGGGTGCAGTGGAAACGTCTAGCAGAGGAAAGCCGCTCATATCATGGTGGCCAGGAAGCAGAGAGTGAAGGAAGGAGCTCTATCTAAACCATAACATTCCTCTTCTGGGTCCCAAAGGACTCATGTCTATCTCTTTATGCAAAATACATTTAGTCCATCTCTACGAACCTCCAAAATCTTAGCAGCTCCAGCATTGCTGAAAAGTCCAAATCTAAAGTCTCCTCTGAGACTCAAGGCAAACTCTTAGCTGTGAGACCCTGTAAAAACCAAAAAGAAAGTTAAGCACTGCCAACATACAGTGGTGCAGAGTAAACACTCCGATTCCAAAGGGAGGAATGGGGGATTGAAAGCAATGGGATCAAAGCAAAGTCAAAATCTAACAGGGGAAACATTAAATCCTGTAATTCCATGTTCAGCACCTGTGGCAAGATGTGACCTTCAAAGGGCTTGGGTAGCCCCACCTCTATGGCATGGCTGGTCACAGCCCTCTTGTCCTCTCTCAGAGTGACACTAATTTCGTGTAACTTTTCTTAGCAGATATTCCAAATTCCTGGCATCTCCAACTTTCTGGGGTTTCCACTGCACTTTCAGTTTCACTCTCACAGCTTCACCCACTGCCCCCTCAGGGGTACACTGTCTGGTCTCCCAGACCTTCTGAAATCTAGGTGGAAGCCTTTAAGACCCCATAACTTTTGCATTCTGCATGTCTGAGAAGCACTGTATGGATATTTCAAGGTCTGCTGCTAGCTCAAGCAGTAGCCTGGCCTCCTTGGACCATGGCTACAGAGGCTTCTGAGTACTTGGATGGCTGAGCACTATGAAACAAATTCCAGGTAGCCCTTCTGGAATACAGTGCTCAAGACTCTCTTTTCAAAGAAAGGCCTTTAAAAGGAGTTTATCTTTACTCTTTTACACCCCTCAGTTAGTGAAAGATGGGATCATACTTAATCCTGTGGTGCCCTCAAGGCATCTTTTCTATTGTCCTGATGCAAAGTATCTGGCTTTTTTTTTTTTTAATTGAACTCAGAGCCTTGCGGTTGCTAGGCAGATACTCTACCAGTTGAGCTAAATCCCCTCTGGTTTCTTTTTAATGCCAATTTTTTTCAATGTTTTCATGCTCTCCTTTGCTCCACGTTTACAGATGCTTCCTTTTTAGGGAAACTGAAAACTTTTAAAATGTACTTTTGGTCCTGATTCCCACTGTAAATCTGACTAAAAGTTATCAGAGTTACTCATGACATTGCTTAAATACTGAGCTGCCTTGAAATTTCCTGTGACAGATTAATTAGTCCATTTCCCTTAATCACAGTCTCCCACAAAGTCTCAGGATATGGGCAAAATGTAGACAATTTTTTTTTTTTTTTTGGTCAGAGCACAGCATGTGTAGTCTTTAGTCCAATTGCCAATGGAGTCCTTGTTCCCATCTGAAACCTCCTGAGCTTGGCCTTTACTCTTGGCATTTCTATCAGCACTTTGGTCTTCTGAACTCTGACCAGTATTGCCCATCAAGTTCAGTTTACAGCCTTCTGGAGCTTCTCTAGCCTGCATCTCCAAATCTTTCTAAACTCCTCCTGTGACCCGGTTCCAAAGGCTTCTAAATCATATGGTCATGTAGAGTCACAGCAGCAACCCCACTTCTCTGGTACCCAAATCTATCTTCGTCACTTTCTTATTACTGAGACTCAATACCTGATACCCATAACTTTAAGGGAGAGGGCTATGTTGGCTCATGGTTTGGGTCCATGGTTGGCTGCCTCCATGGAAGGGTGTGGCAGATGAAAGCTGCTCACATCATCGTGGCCAGGAAGCAGAGAGTGAAGGGAGGAGTTGGGAAGGGAGATAAACCCTTCCGGATCACTCCTCCTTTGACCTGCCTTTTTCAAAAAGTCCCCACCTCCTAATAGCAAGGCAGCTGTGTATAAACCCCCATAATCCAATCACATTCCAAAAGCCCTGCCTGTGCTAACATCTAGATATAAGCCATAACAAGAGTCAAGGAAATAGAAGGAGCAGATAGGTGGCTCTTGGTCCAGGCAGGTGGCAGTGGAGGTAATGAGAACTGGTTGTATTCTGGAAAGACTTTAAAGATAGAATCAATAGCATGAGAGGATGGATTGGATGCTGGATGTGGGAAAAAGAGAAAGGCTGGGAATGACTCTCAGGGTCGCTGCCTGCGCAATGAGCTTTGATTGCATACAAGTAGATTTGGGGAAGTTGTTCAGAGCTTAGTCTTGGAGAGATGAAGAATGAGATGCATGAAGAAGATGATCAAGTGGTTGGATACATGTGGATGACATGAGGAGGTGGGGATATTTGTGTGTGCATCCCTATCGTGTGGCTGGCATTTGGAGCCTTGAGAGGTTTTGGTATCATCAAAGGTAGGGTGTGAATTTACAAGTCCAACTGATGAGCTCTGACCCATGTTGCGAGAGCTCTGGCTCTCCAAGGTCACCAGTGACCTCCACATGGCTAAATCCTGTGGTCAGTGGCCAGTCTTCATCATATCAGGCCCATCAGCATGGCAGGTCTGATAATTTCTTTCTTGTCACCAGGCTTCAAGGTGGCCATGTGCCCCAAGCTTCCCCTGTCTTACCAGCCACCAGTCTCTCTTACATGGCTCTCGTTCATCTCTCAGTCTCTTCCTCAGTGGCGGCAGTGGAGCCTTGGGGGGCACAGCCCAGGGAATAATGTGCAAGTCTACCCTGCACTGCAGTGCCTGGCGCAAGACCTGCCTTGGAGGGGCTTTCGTCTTCCCAGTTATGACCTGACGGGGAAATGCTGGTCCTCAGGGTGCGTCCCACTCTAAGTATGTACCTGACTCACTGGACGACGAGCTTCCTTCAGATCATTCCTGGGTCCCACTCTAAGTATGTACCTGACTCACTGGACGACGAGCTTCCTTCAGATCATTCCTGCATCCCTGGCAATTAGAGTTTCGGTTTCCTAGCACTCAGTGTAGGGTGGAGGCTTACGGTGCCCAAGAGCACGGCAGGCTGGCTGGAACATGGCAGTGCGGTGTTGCTCTTGCCAGGGCTGGGCACTGGAGACACCTCTCCCCTGACTGGGACCCCATCGCATGCCAGTGCTGGGTACTCGCTCTACTGCCTGGACATCCATTTCCCTTGAGAGTAAGTCCTCGGGTTCTTTGAGGATGTGCTGGTGTCTCTGTAGGGAGACACCCTGTCTGGGGAGATGGCAGGCCTCTCAAGCCCCAAGCAGTTACAGGGGGAACTCACACGGCCATGATGAAGGGTGAGTAGGATAGAGGGCATGGAAGAGGCCGTGAACTGAATGTGTGTGTCCCCTAGATTCCTGTTGAAGCCCAGCCCCCAGTATAATGGTATTAAGAGGTGGGGCTTTGGGAGATGATTAGGTTGTGGGGGTGGGGCCTTATGAATGGATTAGTGTCCTCAGAGAAGGAGACATGACAGAGATGATCTCTGCCAGGTGAGGACACAGCAAGAAAGCAGCCTGCAAGAAAGTGGGTGCTCCCTGGATACCTTGATCATGAACTTCTGGCCTCCAGAACTCCCAGGAATAAATGGCTGCTTAAATATCTGCTATTAAATCACTAAGTTTATGGTATTTTGTTAGATCCTGAAATGAGACAGAAGGAGAGAAGCCTGATGGTCCCTCTACCCTTCTCCAGCAATTGAAGATTGCCTCCTGCCCACCATGTTCCCATCAGCCAGCACCGTCCTGGGGGATCGGGATTTGTGAACCTTCTCCAGGCCTTTGTCAGGCGACTGGAGACAAAGTTCTATGGCTTCCTAACTGCAGGAGTTCCTTCTGTTGCTTGACAGACAGAGAGGGGCTTGGGAAGGGGGCTAGGGCAACTATCACTGGCCTAGAAGTCAGAGCACAGGGTCCGCCCCAGCCCTGCGTCTCAGACACTGCCCCGGGCATGTGCACCTCCACCTCCCCTCGGCCTCCAAATCTCTCTTGAGGTAGGTGGACTGCATTATCTCTTGGTTCTTTCCAGTTTAAAAAGCCCATGTTCTAAATCCATCCATCAAACACTATTTTGAAGGCTGTGAAGTGAAACCTGGGTGTTTTTCCATCATCCCACACACCTATCTCACACCTTCGGAAAATCTCAAGTGTCTCTTGATTGACATGTCAAGTGGACATTTCTGAACCGGAGCAGCCCATCTGTGGGTATTTTTCCAAGTTGCTAACTGGGCACCTCTAAATCCTGCAGGTGCATTTGCTCCTGATGGCAGATGGCAAAGGAAGAGTGGTGTTTCCTAGACGGTGGCCTCTTTCTCCTCTGTGATAGGGAAAAGCATAAAAAGTAATGGAGAAAGAAACCATACCCTTGGTAAATATCAGAGGGTGGAAAGAAAACTAACCCAATTCTCTCAGAATAAGAACCCTGAGGATGGTGAGGCCATAAATCTGGGCATGTTATCACTCTCCTTGAGCCAAGATCCTGCTTCCTAGAATCTTCTGATCCGTAGTCAGACGCGTTATCCATTGCGCCACTGGCCCTGTGCTAAGATCCTGCTTCCTACTTGACTGGTAAGGACTCACTTGCCCCTTCAATGAACATCAGTAGCTGAGCAAGCTCTGTCTGCACAGGGCGGTGGGCAGGCATAGCCCTCCAGTACTCAAGGACCAACTACACTTCCCAGCTTCCCTTGCAATTCAGGCAGGTCATGTGACTAGTTCTGGCCAATAGACTGTGAGTAGAAGAGCCTATAGTCCTTTCTGCCCTATTTCCTTCCCCTGCTATGGTGTCCCTGGAGGCCACCAGGTGTGGCTCACTGGGAAGAAGGGCTGCCAACAAATGTGAGGCATAAGTGAAAATGGAAGATTTCCTGGTTTAAACCTGTTAGATAGAGAGATTAGTTTGTCACTGCAGCATGGCCTGGCTTATCCTGACGGATGTGAGGATGTACATTAGAGAAAGACCCGTGTCCTTGGGTTCCAGCTCTGCCTCTGCAGGCCACACAGCCTCGGGCAGGCTTGCAGGGGGCTTCCTTCCTGCGTGGTGATGCCAGCGTCTAACTGACGGGTCGCGTATGTCCATGCCAGCTGCTGCCTGTGACCCTGGTCACCCAGTTCCAAGCCCAGGAAGGCTGGCATCTGACAGCTGGGTCACAGTGACCACCTGGCCATACATGCGTTTAGAAAGCTGTGCCAGGGTGTGAACCCGGTACCTCTCAGAAGCATGAATTCTGCTTCTACCTCCCCTGAAGCTGCACACCACACGGGAGCAAGAGGGGCAGAGTCACATGCAGCTGGACTTGCCCAGGCCCAAGGCCTCCCACAGGACACAAGGGGCAGGGGACAGAGAGGTTCCCTGCTCACCTTCCACAAGGAGGAGTGGGTGGGGGGCTGTTGCCTGAATGATTTTGGCATTTTATCGAGGAGAGAAAACAGCCCTGCTTCACCCTGACACCACCAAAATGGTCCTCAGTAAAAACCAGAGATGCGACTTTTATCCAGTTCCATTTCCCCAGCGATGTGTGGTTGGTCCCTTGTTATTCTTGATGTTTAGACTTGTTTTCTGAGGTACAGTAGTGAAAATGACCCTCCCCAAATACACACCCAGCAACCCCTTGAGTGACTGAAGAGGTCTGAGCACTGCAGGCTCCTTCTAGGGTCGACCTCAAGGAGATGCTATGTGGTTACTGGGAGGGCATGCTTTGCGGCCATCACGAATGTCCTTCGGCCCCCAAATATTTCGCCCGTGGAAGTATTACTTTTAACCAAATCCTGCCATTATAGATGGTGCGTGAGGACAGGAGGTTGTGGACGGAGGTGTCAGATACCGGGAAGAACCTACTGCAGCCACGGCCTTGGGGTATCAGCGCTCTGGCTGTCACTGCTCTCCTGTAGTTGGCAACGAGCCTGGCAGTTCTGGTCCACTTTCTCTTTGCAAATGCAAAGTGGATGTTAGGCTGCTTTCTGAAGAAGGCTGGGCAGGGCAGTGTGGTGTCTGTCCCTCGGCTCGGCTTCCTGGGGCCGTGCTCATTGTCCACGTCACAGGAGCATGGACCCGTCTCCTACGGCTGCCATGATAAACTGCTGCACTCTAGGTGGCTTAAAGCATCAGGTGTCTATTGTCTCACAGTTCTGGAGGCCGGAAGTCTGTCACCCAGGTGTTGGCAGGCCACGGCCCTCCCCAAGGTGCCTTCCCTGCCTCTTCCTGGGTTTTGGAGGCTGCTGGCAGATGTCTGGGCCTCTTTTGTTGCTGCCTCTTTTGTCACCTGACACTCGCTCTGTGTCTTTGTGTTCACATCTTAAGAGGACACGCATCATTTAAGACCCACCTGAATCCATTCTGACTAATTATACGCAACCTTCCTATTTCCATGTAAGGTCGAATTCTCAGGTACAAGGATTTAGGCCTTCAACATATTTTTAGGGGAACACGATTCATCCCACAAGAGATCGAGATATAAAGCTGCCAGGGGAATGTCAAGCTGCCCAGGGAGCAGAGCAGGTGTGGGAGGATAAGGCAGGATGGGCCAG
Source organism: Hystrix cristata (assembly GCA_004026905.1). NCBI lineage: Eukaryota > Metazoa > Chordata > Mammalia > Rodentia > Hystricidae > Hystrix > Hystrix cristata. Next base: position 22,428 of record PVJO010003010.1, read on the forward strand.
CAAAATGAGGGCTTTGCATTGAAATTATGTTTTCCTCCAAACGCTGGGATGCATTGTGTTGGGTGAGAAAGGCCTGGCTTTCCCCAGCTCATCACTTTGCTGGGGCCCTGGGTCTGTCTCTCCCTAGGGCTACTGCACTTTTGCTATTCCCCTTCCTTCCTTCCTTCCTTCCTTCCTTCCTTCCTTCCTTCCTTCCACACCTGTAATAGGTCCAGATCCCAGGTCAAGTTCCATGAGATGTAGTAAAATGCACCTCCAAGCAGCTCCCAGCCCACTGGAGGGGAAGGTTAGGACCGGATGCTTTTGTACTACAACCTGGCAGGTGTAGATCTCAAACTCTAGGAGAGATTTTTGAAAACCTGCCTTGTGTCTTTGGGTTTTATTTTAAACAAGTCCAGACCCCTATCCTGAGAATACTTGACCTCACAGTCACTAGGGAAAATCTAGGGGGTCAGAATTTTCTCTGCAGTCTCAGGGCATGGGTGCCAAAGACAAGAGGGCTCACCTGAGCTGGCTCCAGGCGGGCAGCAGAGCGCCTTGCAGGCTTGGTGGAGAAGCTTCCAAGCAGTTCCAGGGAGAACACCCTCTTCAGGAGGAGCCCGAGCCATCCTGTAGCCTTCCCTGTTCCAGAAGGCTCTGTGGGGAATACATAATTAGGCCCTCTGTAATTACCAGTCTGAATCTGCCTAGGACACTAGGGCTCCCACCCCCTAATTTACCTTATAAATTTATTCTGCTAAAAAAGTTGAAAATGTCAGTCTTGTGCAAAAGCTGCATAAATGAATTATCTCCCCGGATGACAGAAGGTGGGAAGGAGGAGGCAGCCTCTGGAGGACATTCTTCATTGTGAGTCTCCAAGTCCCCCACACTCAGCAGAGAGCCCCACCAGACTGCTTTCTGCACCCACCGGAAGCCCGATGCCACCAGGCTCTGCGGAGCGTCCCCAGCACAGCGAGGAGAGGTGGCATTTAAAACCAGTCTGTCTAGACTCTGTTAGACAGCTGGGGAGACTTTGCAGTCGCAGGTGATGGAGCCCCCTGCACAGAAGGGAAGAAAGGAAAATACGCAGTTTCTTAAAAAAGGGTCCCAGCCAGCCATGTCATACAGTCCACTGCACCCAATGAGTCCCGGGCCAGGACAGTGCCCTCCTCACACCCAGTCCCAGAGTTAGACTCCCCCGCAGGACTCTGCTTCCTAGCGCAGTTGTTGCTCCCTCGATCCTTCCACAAAGAATATTTTTTTCAAAACTATTTGTAAAAATGTACGGCAAGTCTTTAATGACATGTTAGGAAGTTTGGGAAATACAGTCTTTTTAAAAGCCCCTGTCACTCCGCAAGCCCAACACAATAGTGACCTTCTTTTCTCAGTCTTCTCTGAATCTTTTTATTTTTCCTGGGGAGCCTGTTTATTTCCCTCCTTTTGAATAATTAGCCAAACTGTTCAGCTGCTACAGATTTTAATTTTTAATTTTGGGTGTTGATCATAAAAATCTTAAATGCAGAGTATAGAAAATTTGGGGACCAAGAGAAGAAAACAAGCCATACAGATCCGCCCATTCCCCATTTCTAAAATGATGTGAGCTAACACGCCTAGGGGCTTCTTCCCCAACCTTGCTCTCTGGCTGTGGTATTTCCACAACTCACGCATGTGTGTGTGTGTGTGTGTGTGCACGCGCGCTACTAGGCATTGAAACCAGGGCCTTCACACTGAGTTACATCTTTGGCTCTTTTTTTTATTTTTTGTTTTGAGACTGGGTTTCACTGAGTTCCTGATTTACCCAGGCTGGACTCGAATTTGCCATCCTCCTGCCTCAGCCTTCCAGAAAGCCGTGGTTATAGGTGTGTGCCTCCATGCCTGGCTAATGTGTTAGGTCTTTGTATTAAGCTCTAGCTGGCTCAGGTGTTGATATCCTACTATGTGTCTATTGCAGGCAGAGGAGAAAAGGCAGAGCCTAAACTGGCTGTGTGGAGAGGCCCTGAGTCCTGCTGCCACTTGCTCCTTGGCACCAAGCAGAGTGCTATGGTTTGCACATGGCCCCCTCTGAGTTGGTGTTGGCACTCAGCCCCACCGTGGTGATATTAAGAGGTGGGGGTCTAGGGAGGGATGGAGTCATGGGGGTCCCATGCTCATGAGTGGATTAGTGCCTTCTACAAGGGCACTTGCATCCTTCCGCTTTCTACCGAGGGAAGACGCAGAGTTGGTTCACTGTGGAGGATATAGGAGTAAGGTGCTGCTTTGGAAGCAGAGAAGGGGCCTTCGGCAGACACTGAACCTGCCAGTGCCTTGATTTCGGACTTGGAGAACTGTGAGGAATTAAAGTTCTGTTATGTATTAATTACCCCATTTCTGGTGTTTCATACCTGACACGAGTTAAAGGAGGAGAGGTTTGTTCTGGCTCACAGTTTCAGTGGGTTGTCTATGGCTGGCTGGCTGTCTTGCTCTACGGCAGGCTGGCTCGCTCTACGGCAGAAATGGCATGGCAGAAGAAAGCGGCTCATGGTATGGTGACCAGAGAGCAGAGAGAGAAGGGAGGAGCCGGGGATGAGAACACACTGTTCCAGGTCACCCTCAGTGAGCCACCTCTTGTAACTACACTGTTAGCCATGAACCCATCAATGGATGACTCTGCTGGTGGGCATAGTGCCTCATGATCCAATCACCTTCCAAACATGTGAGACTTTGGGGGGGGCATCTTAGGCTAAAACACAACAGGGGAGCAAAAAGGCATCTTGCATTTAAAACCTTATATCCATATTGGTTGTCTTCCTGTTTCAAAACTTCACTAGTGGAAGCTTCTTTTTGATCTCCTCCCTCTCCATGCACTTTGAGCCTCAAGCTTCTTCGATAACACCCTGCATATTTTGTCTTTCATCCTTCACCTGTTTCTCTCTGCTTCTGTTACTTGTTTTCAAAGCAACAGTCATGTCTTCTTGGATTTTGCTTTTAGTGCCCTAAATGTGGGGTCTCTGACTGCCTGCTGCTGGCTTGCAGGAAGGTAGGAATGAGATCTGTGTGGAGACTGGGTTGTGACTGGGGTGATTTTGGCCCTGTCTTTTGGTGATGGACTCAGGCTTCCCGTGTAAAAAGGCACTAACATCTTTCTCTTCCCAGGATTAGATAAGACACCCTGCCTACCAGTGTAACTGGACGCTTTCTCTCTGACGCAGCAAGGCTTGAGGGCCTTGAAGGAATTCCATAACCCTGCTTGGTACCCTGCCCCTACTCCTTCTTCCAGTGGCGCTTGGGACACACAACCAAGAGTACATTTGGGAAGCTGTTGTATCCATACCATAAACAACTACATGCTCACCTTTTGCTTCACTCTCTGGAGCAATTTGTCAAGTTCACGTTCATCTGAAATAGAAACCTGGGTACTAACCACTACACAAAATTGTCACTTTAGGCCCCACGTCCTGTGGTGTGCTTGGCATTTAACAGGCCTCTTGTGATATGTGTTGAGGGAGGAACCATAGTCATGTCTATGGTGTGAACGCCATGTGGCGGAGACTGGGCCGGGTACCTTACATGGGTCCGCTTAGCACTGCTTCGGTACTGTCAGCCTTAGAGAGTGCCAAGTCCCACGTGATGGGAGGCCCCTGAGCCAGGAACACCATGCCTTTCCCCAGCCTGAACCTCACATCCGTGCTGCAGGGCACACAGGGGGCCGGGTTGTGCAGGGCAGAGGGCAGCTCTGGCTCCAGGCAGCAGACACCACCTCGGGCTGGCTCAGGGGCTGACACCGGCCTGACCCTCACCTCGGCAGGCAGACAGGCAGGCTTTGGGGGGACGATGCCTCCTCCAGACCAGCCTCCATTTCTCATTCCGTGGAACCCTTGATGGACACCGCGGCGGTGGCGGAGGCTAATTGCACAGCACTGAGAGCTAATGCAGCCGCTGTAATTCCTTCACCTCCTAACAACTCAGTGGGAGCTTCCGATGAATAACGCGCTGCTTTCAGGGGCTGCGTACATCAGTCGCACGTGTCACTGTGGAGGTCAGGCAGGGCACCTGAGCGGCGGGGGGAAGGCAGCGCCACCTCGCCAAGTCTTTAATTAAAGGAGGAAATATGTCACAACCTACATGGCCACCGTCCAGCCTAACAGGTCGTTTCCAGAGGCAGTGAAATTTGCCGTTAAAGACTTTGACGGGAATCGGCAGCCAGGCAGACGACTGCGTACCTCGGGAGAAGAAAGAGCGAATCTGTGTCCTGAGGTTTCTGGGGTGAGATCACCATGCAGGGAGGGGATCCAGCCTTTGGGGTCTCCCTGCAGCTCCCTGCAGCAGTCTGGCGCTCCTTGCACCTGCCCCTTACTTGGGAACTGTCACCCTAGGAGAGCAGGGAGCCCGAGAATCAGACAACTCAATAAAGTCACAATAAAACATCCAAAGCCTTTCATACTTTTTCACTTCCTTTAACTCAATTTATTTTTCATTTTGTGGACAGAGATTTAGTCCGGGTATTAGTTTATGATTTTTACTGAAGGAATTACTCAACACACACACATATAAAAAGGAAATATTATTTTTATCATTTATTTTGTGCCATGTATACCATAGGAGGAAAAAAAACAGAGCAAAATCACTTCAGTACCACTGTGTTTTTCATTACAAAGTTATTACATATAGAAATTACTCCAAATTATCTGAAATGAATGGAAATTATGAGGTTTAAATTCCCCAGGTTACTGCAGGCACAGCTCTGGAAATTTATTTTGTCATCTTGCTGAACATAATTGCTACAACAAAATTTCTTCCATTTTACAACTGCGGCATAACTTATTTATACCGGTGTAGCTGTAATTTTACATCAATAAGTTGCATGGGAAGGAATACACAGGTGGTAATTGAAAACAATAATTTGTACTGAGGTCCAGGTGGAACGGTTGGCTTAGAAAAAGGCTCCCGTTACTGTCGGCAACAGTTCTGTGTCACCACGGCCTCTTCCCATCCCTTCCGTCAACACCAGTGAACCCGTCCAAACACCCTCAATCCCATTCTGTGGCGGCCATGGTGACAGCCATGCTTGTCATGCTTTGCATGGTGGCCCGAATATCGTGTCTGGAAATAGGGGTGACAGGGCCCTTGGGGTATGGAGGAGGCACGTGCTCTTCTGAGCCAGCGCCTGGCCTTCTCTTCTCCTGCTTTTCAACTCGCCTCTGGGTTGGGTGCATTTAGGTACCCTAGCTAATTAAGGTGTTTGATAGATTTCAACTGGAGTATGAGTTCTTGCCAGAAACATCAACAATTCGATTCCCCAAGCACAACGCAGAGTGTTAAATCCACTAATGCTTTATACATTACTGTGTTCCTTCCCAGCCGGAATGTGTGGTCTGGGTACAATACCGAACCAGTCCCCAAACAGGCGTCCTCGCTCTTCAGTTCTCTAATTGTTCCTGTTAAGCAGATACAAATAATGAAACTGCAGATGCCTGTGTGAAATCCCAGCAGCTGATGAATCTGCCGTTTGCATCCGGAGGTCCAAACACAGATTTTTAACAGTTGACCATAAATCTGCTCTGTTTAGAATCCAGATTGTCAGGGTGGCCTGGACCTGTGGTCGGACAGGGTCCCTGCTCTTCACTGCTCCATGTCACGATCCTCGTGGGAGAGAGAGTCAGAGGGCTTTGCTGCAAGTTCAAATGGGTGACGTTGTTGCCGAATCCATATTTTAGAAGCCGTTGTTGTTTCAAAGATCCCAAAAGGCTTAAAATCACAGTGAAATCATTTTTTTTAAAAAAACGCCTAGATTAAACTGATATCCGAATGTGCAGCAATCCAGAGTCTCAGTTTTCCCTGGGTGGCATTAATTATCTTTTGTTGTGGCAAATTGTCTGCCTTGTAAATAGAGCCGAAAGAGCCTCTTCCAGCCGATGCGTGCTTTAAACACGGAGGACATGGAACAACTTTTTAAACTTGCGTATACTACAGAAATATTCCATCTTCAGCAGCGTGCCCGGGTGGAGACTGCGCACCAGGCCTTGTTAGTCAGTTTGCAGCCCTAACCCTTCCCTATTAAATCCAAGGGAAGCCACTTTCTTGTTTTCTAGGATCCGAGCTACCTTTGTTGAATCCCCTCGAAAGCATACGTGGCTGTTTCTAAAACTACAAAACAACAGACGAGATCTCCCGGAGCCCTTTCACTTTTCTAGTTCTGGAAGACATATCTGAAACAAGGTGTTGGCTGGTTTTTATTTTTATTTTTTGGAAAGCGCCCGCTTGCAGCCTTCTCATTAGCTGGTGCGCCTGCCTCTCGGAGCCATGCAGGCCTGACTCATGCTTCTCTCTCCTTCTCTGTTCTTCCAGAAGCCGAGCTCCCCCTCACTTCCTCTGCGATGCATCACAGCAGATAGGAGTTTTCTTGGGAGCTGGGCATGGGGATGGGGGTGGGGGGCTCACAACTGAGTCAGGCTTGTCTACAACTCTGGCTTAGCATTTCCTGAAACTTCCTTTTTCTCAAACTGCTTAAGGATACAAACTAATTAATCCTCACAGCCTCATAAAAGCCTTGTTGGGAGGGCGATCATTATTGCTCCCTCCCAGCCCCTCCCCGTTTCCTATCACCAGACATCTCACTGTCACAGTCTCAGCGACACGGCTGACAGCCAGACTCAGAACTGAAAATTCCCTTCTGAATCTCGGTGCTCTCCCCAAATGAACCACTGAAACTCTCTTCCTCTTGCTTGTCTGTGCTCTGTAAAAAAGCAGGCTGATGATCACTATATCACTGAATTTAAACTGGTGTGTGCGTGCCTGTGTGTGTGTCCACGCCTGTGTCCGCGCGTGTCCAAGGCAGCTCTCACCATCGTCGGGAAGACAGTCCCTCCGCACTTTCAGTTAGACAGCTTGGAGACACAATGACATGAAGGAACGCAGCAGAGAAACCCCTTTTGCACACTACGTACCACACGTGTGCACACACACACACAGACACACACCCCAGTCGCTGTGATCACTGCATACATGAGGGGTGAGGGCGGTTTTACCGGAGTCTGTTCATCTTCATGAACGATACTTTTCCCAAGTCGACCAACCGGGTGATGCCGGTCCCTCCCTACCGAATTTGAATTGATGACTCAACTAAAGAATTAAAATTAGCAAGGCAAGAAAATTCCAAATGAGGTGAGAAAGCTGTAGAAATAGTTCCAGATCCCCTAGTACCGAGCCATTCAGTATCGTTTCTGATGACGGGGACAGAGCTAGGAACACTCAATGTGGGCGTGAATCTTTTTCCTATACAGGGAGCCGGGTAAGTATTTTTTTGAGGAAAATAATGCAGGAATCAGTGCATTTGGTTTAACCTCTTGCAGGCTGTAGATATAAACTAGCCGGCAAAGGTGTTTCTTAGCTTTACTTGGGGCCTATTTATGCCTCCTGGAGCTAAACAATAGTCACAAGTCTACTACTCTTTCAAGCCCAAGTATGACTTGCAGGAAAAAAAAAAGACGCAAATGACTCATGTTTTAACAAAAGCATTGTTCTTAAATTCAGTACATGGAAAGAACCAACCAAGTAGTTGTTGAGAGGCAAGTTTTGTGGTCCTGCCTCCTCCGCTACCAGGTGTCAATGCCACAGACCTCTGTATCCAGCAAAACCTCAGTCCTTACAGCATCCAGAAATTTGCAGCAATTTTCAGAAATGACATAAACAACTCTAGAAGATATGCCAGGAGGCTCAAAGGCCTCTCTTGTCTCTTGATGCTTCTGGATTTGATAGCTCCTAAAGATTCTAGAACCGTAAGGAAAGAAGAAAAGACCATCTAGGGGCCTTATCAACACTCACACACATAAGATTGGCTTGGTACCTCCCATGCCTATCAGTGCAAGCTAGGGAAAGTCGATTCACTAAGCAGATCGGTGGGTTGTATTTATCCTCATCTTCCCCGTCAATCGTGTTTGTTATAGATCCAGAGGGAACAGAAATTAGCAGACCTGGTTTTCTTCTGAGTTTGCTTTATACCTGTGAAAACGAAAAGATTTGCCTTCTCTTCGCATGGATTTTCTTTCTCTCTCTTTCTTTTTTTGAGCTCCAGAAATGAAACCCAAACTAATTTCATAAGATGTGTTGTTGGGTCTTTATACTGCTACAAAGTTATCTGACTACATCTCAGAGGAAGGATCCTTGTTAAAAAGAAAACAAAAACAAATGAAATGTCAGTTTTCCTTCTGCAGAACAGTTCCCATTTCCACTGATACTTTTTATCTTGGTTCTTTCCAAATCTTTGTAAAGAGGTAAGATAAAATGTAACAACTCAGAATGCGAAGATAACATTGTAGAATCTCAATCAGGGCCCAACCTACAGCTGAGTTAAATATTGAGAATCATTTAAGGTATTTTAAACAAAAAGCCTGAATTGGGGGTCACTGGTCTGTAGGGTCTGGCCCCAGAGATGGCGAGTTACATGCAGCACACACAGGGAGTAGAACTCCACGCAAGGCTGGTAAAATGCGCTCTGATTGGATGAAATGATTTTCGATTTCGGACACTATTCCTCTACAGAGAAAGTATCCCTCTGTCCCTCTTCAAGGGCCTGCAACTGTGGGGTTTTATCTGTTGGAATGCATGTGAAGCTGGAAAGAAAAAAATAGCAAGGGAATATTTGGGGGTTCGAAAAGCTCTTTGACATCTGCTGTGTGTTTTTAAAAATAGTGTGGAAAATGTGATATTGCTTAGGCAGAGCGCACAGTAGGCCCGCAGCAGGTGCTGGAGAAATGAATCTGAAATTTCACGATACTCAGGCCCGCGTGTTCACCTGCACTTTTTGCTCTGATGTTTTCATAAGGTTAGCTACTGGCCTCCTTTTTCTGGGGAGTGGGCATGGCTTTTACAGTAAACAAAGGCTTGGGGGCTGCAGTGACCGCAGCAGGGTACTAGAGTCCCCCTTCCCGCCTGGGGTCAGGTGGGAGGGTAGGGACGGGCCTGCAGACCCAGCTCGGCCACCCTCCTCCCGCCGCTCCCGCCTGCTGTCTGGGCACCGAAAGCGAGAGCGGGAAACATTAGCGTGGGCCAGCTGCCGAGCCGGGCGAGGTCGAGAGAAAGGTCAAGGTCGGCCGGGAGGCGGCTATTGATCCGGCTTGGAACGCGAGACAGGGAGCGCAGCAAGACTAAAGGGGGAGCTGTGAGACCAGACATTAACAGCTTTCAGCGCTAATGATGCCCGTGCCAGACGGGCAGAGGCAAAAAGAGGAGACTGGAGCGGCTGCGGGGATCGCTGGTGCCTGCGCCCGGCCGCCTCCCGGGAGAAGAAGAAGAGGGGGAGGGAGGGGAGGGAAGGCGGAGGCGCCGGGCGCAGGGGCCCGCGCAGGGCGGGCAGGGCAGCCTCTCCCCGGCCGCCGCGAGGTGGAGCGCGCCGCGTGTCCGGCCCTGCGCCCGAGCGTCCCTTTTCCCGCCGTCGGGGCAGCGCGGGGCCGAGGAGGAAGTGCTGCTCCCCGGGTCGCTCGGGGCCCGGGCCGCCCCCTGCCCTCCACTTCCTGCCGGGGGTGGGGCAGGTGCGCCCCCTCCCCGGTGCCCGCCCCCCGGCGGCGCGAGTGCGGTGGCGCTCAGCCGGGACCCCTGAGCCCCCTGGCGCCGCCCAGCCGCCCCCGGAGGAGCCCTCTTCCCCGAGGGGGTCTTCCCGCCGCCTTCGGCCGGGGCTGGGTCCCTTTTGCTTGCAAGCCATCCCCAGTCACGTGTAGCGATTATGCGCCGGGGGCCACAGGCGGCGCGGGACAACTGGCACGCCGCGGCGTTTGGAGTCCAAATCTGTCCCTGTTTCGCTGTGTGTCCTTGGGCAGAGTACTAACCCTCTCTGGGCTCCATGCACCTGGCCAAGTCCCAGAGAGAAGGCTGACTGAGCGCTCACATTTAAGAGTCCGGGCGAGTTGAGATGGCCAGTTTAGGGATTTCTTAAAGTTTATTAAAGCTGGGCGGAGGCATTTTTTTTTTCTTTTTCTTATTTTGGCCACTTTCCTGGAAAGATTTGTCTCGGTGGGGCAGGATGGGAGGAGAGGAGGCGCTTCTAGACCTTGGACCACGTGGAGGTGGGGGTGATGCCTGCCCGGCCGGGAGGGGGAGGTGCTGGCCGCCCCCACCCGCGGAACTGCGGCCAGGGAGCGTGTGTTGTGAGTTGGGGAAGGTGGGCCGGGAGCAGAGCTGCTTCTGTCTTCGCTTGTGGGCACCGCGCGCTAAATTGCTGGTGCCATCGCCCCACCCAAGGCCTCCAGGACAACAAAAAGCCCAGGTGTCCCCGAGGAGCAGGCCCCCAGGGAGGCGGCACGCCCGGGGCCATCAAGGCCCGGGGAGAGCCAGGCTTAGGCGGGGTGCGGTGCAGTCGGGCTCCCCGCGAAGCCCAGCCCGGGCCCCAGGGAGGGGTCCGGCGGCCCCGCGCGCCCTCCTGGAGGCCCGCTCATCAGACTCGAAGTTGGCGGCGGGAGAGGGTGGCGTCGCGCGCCCTGCGGCCCGGCCTCGTCCCCGGGCAGGGACAGGCCCCCACAGCTCCTCGTCCTCGCCGCCCGGGGATCAAACGCTGACAGGGCAGCTGTGTCCTTCCCAGTCTGACAGGCAATTTCAAGTCCTATCCTGGGCCGAGGAGCAAGGGGAGGTGACTTCCAGGTCGCAGGGATTGTTGGGGAGGCGGGAGGGAACTGGGGGAACCTCACGGAGTCACCTTCTGCAGAGGTCGGGCCACACCTACTTCTGGGTCAGCGAGTCCGAGTCCCTCTCCCACGTGGAGCGGCCCCCCTCCTCGCCCCGCACTTTCAGGGGGACCTGGTCGTTTGCGGGGTGGGGGTGGGGCTTGTTGGACCCATAGGAGTTAGTGGGGTGAGGGAGGGCAAGGGTCTGCGTGAAAATCCCTTGTGGGATGAGATTTAAATAAGGTCTCAGATTCCTGCCTCCCCCCCCGCCCGTGCTTCTGTGTCCTCTTATTTTTGTCCACCCTCTTCTCTCCATCTGCAACACCAGGATTTGAATGGAGACACTTTTGGAAGTTTAGCTCCAACTCCACAATAAAACAAAAGTAAAGGCACCCACTTTTCCAGGAAGGGGAAGCACTTGCTTCTATCCCTCAGTGCCCAGGTTCACCCTAAACCTTTCCACAGCCCCCCCCCGCCCCCCCAGCACGCTAGAGTTTTTTTTGGGGGGGAGTTGAGAGGTGGGGGTAGAGACTTGCACTGATTTAGTTTACTTCACTCACTGGGTACCCCACCCCCCTTCTCAGGGGGTCCTGCTCCCGGGAGAGAAGGAGGCTTGCAGAGGATTTCTTTTATTTAAAAATATCCTGCCCGCTCTCCCCCCTCCCCCCACGTTGGCGCAGCCAGTGCTTGGGGATGAGAGGAGCGCACAAAAACGCGGTTTGCACGTGTGGCCGGCTCGGGCTGCGGGTGTGCGCACGGGCGAGTGTGTGTGTGTGTATGTGAGTGTGTGCGCGCGCGCGTGTCTCTGTGTGTGCTTTCTTGTTCTCTTCCAGGGTACAATGTTAAAAAGCCACCGCTAGTCGCCCCCAGTGCTCCGACTCTCTGGGTCTTTTTGTCTCTAGTGCAGATTAAACGTCACGTCCGCACTTGAACTTGAATTTTATCCCATTGTACAGAGGCAGCCCCAGCCATAGAGAGACCGAGAGCTCCCGGAGAACCCGGACTCCGCCATCTTCAGTGCCATCTATAGCTCCCAGTCCGCGCCCGCACCGACCCAGGCGCACTGGGCAGCGGCCCCTGAGCCCCGCTCGCCCTGGGCCCGCGGCGCCGGGGGAGCGCGGGGAGCGCTCGGGGACTCGGCACCCTCCGGCCGGCGGCAGCCCGCCAGGTGACCTGAGAAGCGGCCGCTCGTGGAGCCCCCGAGCCTCGGAAGGGTCAGGCTCCGAGGGAAAAGCAGGCAGCCCGCAGAACACCCAGAAACAAGCGAGCCGCGGCAGTTTCCATTGCTTTGGGGTTTTTGAGGGGGCGGGGTGAGGGGGTACGAGACAAGTCCCCAAGTTTGCTTTGCCTTTTTCCTTTGCTTTTTCTTTCTTTCTTTCTCTCTTTCTTTCTTCTTCTTCTTCTTCTTTTTTTATTTGTTTGCATTTTTTCCTCTTTCCCCGCTTCTGGTGGAAGTGCGCTTCCCACCGCCAAGACCCTGAAAGAGTGTCAGGAGCCGGTGCAAATCCGGTTTAAATTCGAGAAGGACATACAGAAGTCCAAGAGGCCGAGCAGTTTGAAGAAGTGTAAGCAATTTTTTTTCCTTCAACAGAATATATTTTTAAAGAAACCAGGCAGTCCACGGCAAGCGACAGCAGTTTTTTTTTCTCTTTTATTTTAGACCGAGAGGTCCTTTTTTTCCTTTCCTTTTTCTTTTTGCAAACAAAACAAAAAACAGCATAGAAGAAAGAGCAAAATAAAGAAGAAGAGGAGGAAGAGAGAGCAAGAGAGGAGGGGGGGAAGCACCAACCGGGCCGAGGAGGAGGCGCGCGGCGGCGGCGGCTCGGACCCCTTCCCGGCCCCTTCAGTGCAGCTCTCCGGGCGATGCCAGAATAGATGCCGGGGCAATGTCCCGCCGCAAACAGGGCAACCCGCAGCACTTGTCCCAGAGGGAGCTCATCACGCGTAAGTGTCTGCGGCGTGCGCGCGAAGGGCCGAGGTCGGGGCTCCGGGCGCCCGGGGCTGGGGACACCGAGCCGGGCGCACCGGGGCCGGCAGAGGCGGCCGGCCGGCCCGGAGCGTGGCGGGGGGCGAGGGGCCCTAGCAAAGTTTCTCCGCAGCCGGGGGAGTCGCGGCGCCGCGCCGCCGGACGCGCCCGGGGCCCGCGGGCCTGCGAGCCGGTGGGGGCCGGGGAGGGGCGCGCAGGCTGCGGGAGGTGTGGGTGTGCGCGCCGAGCCCGGCCGGACGCTCGCCCCTCCGAGCGGCGTGTGTGGCGGCGGCGGCGCTGGTGGCGGGGTTTGGAGAGGAGGGGGAGGGGGCCGGGGGAGCGGAGGGGGAGGGGGGAGCCGGGAAGCGGGGAAAAGTTGGCGAGCGCGTGGGTCCGTGCTGACGGCGCGGGCGGCGGGACCCGGTGCGCTCCGAGATGGGGGAGCCGGGGCTGAGGGGTGGCGGCCGGCTGCCGGCTGCAGGCTCCCGGTCGCTGCGCCCAACCCGGCAGGGCGCGGGCCACGCCGGTCCTGGATTCCGAAGTCGCCTTTCCCTCCCCTCCTCTTGCTATTTGCAAAAGAATCCAGCTGCGCGGCTGTTTGCCGGGCTCCAGCACCCCCTCCCCTCCTCATTTCCCCACCTCCGTCTCCTGGGACGATCTTGTCTTCTTTCCCCCCCACGCCAAAAGGAAAGGGGGGGAGAAAGGTGGAGGGATTGGAGTTGGTGAAAAATCTCCGCCACGGGTAAAAAAGAAAAAGAAAAAATAAAAGGTTGACAGGAGTGAACAGAGGGATGGGCTTGAAAAACAGTAAAAATTTAAAAAAGGAAGAAAAAAAGACCTATCAGTCTTCTATCTGTCTTTCTATCTCAGCATCGCTCATCTTTCCTATCTAAATAAACAAGGCAGGGCGCAGTGGAAACCCACTGGATGAAAACCGTGTGGCTTTCAAGCGAGTGGCAGGGCGCTCAGGCAGGCAGCGGGGCAGACACGGAGGAGCCTCCAACGCCCCAGCTGGGCGCCTTCTGCAAAGCCAAAGCGAGCGCGCGGCCCAGGTACGACGTTCGCGGGCCGGCCCGCTCGGGTCCCCGCACTGTTGCGCGGGGAGGTCGGCTCGCTGCTTCCTCGCTGCGCGCGGACACATCCCCGCCGTTCTTTTCTGTCGCCGGTGCCTGGGTCGCCGTTGCTTTTCCTCTTCTTTCTTTCTTTCTTTTTTTTTTTTTTTAAATTGCAATAGAAATAAAACATCCTCTGGGTGCCCTCGAGACCGCAGGCTGATTGTACTCCTACCATCCTCCGCGCACCGCGCCGGGCCGGGGCCGGGCTCCCAGCGCAAGAGCTGGAGGGAAGGCTGCGAGCCCAGCCGCCGCCGAGGACTGGCTGCCAGGCGGCCGAGAACCGAATATTTATGTTATATTTTAAAAAATTTAAATAAATAAATAAATATATAAAGGGGTTCTCTCCTCCCCTGAAAACACAGTATAGGAGCCATCTGCTTGGGAGCGATTGCAGTTTCCATCTCTTTCCTTTGTTACAGCAGATACATTAGTAAGAATTTGCGGGTTTATTATTATTACTATTATTTTGGGAGGGAGGAATAGATATTAAAGTGGGCTTCTGGGGTAAGGGGTGCCTTTTGGGAGGGAGGGAAGAGGAGTTTTATTTTTTGCCATTGTAAAATCAAGGAAGACTCTTGCTGGTTGCATTTAAAACAAAATGTTTTGCAACCAGATTTGAGTCTGGTTTGATTAAGGTCCCTTTTGCCAGTTGACATTTTGTTCCTTTACCAAGCCACAGCGAGCGATCCTTTATGCCAGCACCCCCCAGCCCCTCACAGATGAGGTTAAAACGTCTATACTTGCAGACGCCTAATTTCTCCAGGAGGCGATTTGCCTCATGGAGCCTCTTTATAATTGCAAGGGTTGTTTTTGAGGCGGGGGCAGTGGGGGGGTCAGGGAAGAGGGAGATGTTGGGGGTGCGTTGCCGAGGTAGCAGCTGTGACAGGAACCAGGAGCGCCTGCAGTTGTGAGGGAAAAGAGGCAGGTAGGTTTGCTCAGCCTCTGCTGTCCCCTCTGCTGGCATCCCTGGGACATCAGGAGAAAGCTCTGGCCAGAAGCACTGGTGGCAGCTGGGCATGGGGGCGAGAGGTGCCTGCTGCAACCTCCTTCCATGCTGCGTTTGTTCCCTGCCTCTCAGCCTCGCTCGACGGGCCGGGAAAGCCAGCTGACACTGGGGAAGTGGCAGGGAGGGAAGAGGGAGAGATGCGAAGAAGAGAGGTGGGGAGAACCCAGCAATTCTGCCTGTCTTCCAGGGTCACAGGAAGCCCGGGTGTGTGCAGGGGTTTAAGCAGGGATAGTGGTTCAACCAGTTCTCAGACAAGGCTACTTATTATCCCCAAGCAGCTGGCTTTTCAATCTGTCCTGTGTAACCCCGGGAGGTGGCAGGCAGGGAAACGGGCGAGAGGGGGATGCATTTGAAGCTGCCGGGCCTGGGAAGGTGCCTGTCTACAGATGAAGCAGGAGCCTTGGATTTGGGGTGCTCTGGATCCCTGGTTAGCGAAACAGGTGCTGTCTATCACAGCCCCCCACCCAGGGTTCACATTTGAGATTTTAAATGTGGAAGAAGCCACCTAAAAAGTGGCAGCATCTTTATCAGTTGGGTGGCAGCCTGCGGGCCTGTGGGGCAGCAGCCTCGGGTTCTCAGGGATGATGCAACTTAGAATCGCTGATGACCCAGGAAACCAGGACACAAATAACACCCGTGAACTTGGTGGGGGGGTGTGGAGAAAGGCTCCATAATGAGCTAGTTAAATTTACAGACAGGGCCTGGGAGAAGAGGAGTGAGGTAGAAAGACAGTAGGAGACAGCTGCAGATGGAAACCTGGGCTTCTGGTTTGTTTCAAAGTGTTTGACCCAGATGAATATGGCTTTTAAAACCAGAGGACAGATGCAGATATTAATAAAAACAATCATGAAACAACACCACGGTCATTGTGAAAGGAGAGGCGAGGGGGCAGCGGCTGACCAGGCAGAGGAAGAGCCATGAATGCCAGCGCCCATCTGGGCCAGGGGAAGGGGACGTGTCCAGCCCAGGGAGAACACGGTTTCCCCAAGAAAATAAGAGGCCCGTGTAAATTCTAGCACCCCCAAACGGAGGCGAATTTTTAATAACCCACCAACAGGTTTCCTTGGGAGATTAGTGATTTTCTGTAGGAATTCATGATTTTGCAAAAACAACCGGAGACCCAAGATTGGACGTGCAAGTTAGGCTCGCCGTGTTGATTCCACGGTTGCCTCTCAAATTAGGTTTTGCAGTTGCCGTATGTTGTGAAGGTGTCTGTGCTCACAATTATCTTAAGTCCCCAGAGTCTAGTGTATCTCCAACGGTCCACTTATCTTTCAGAATTAGGCCTCCGATATATTTCATAAGGCACAGGCCCCCTTTTTCTTTCTTTCTTTTAGTAGTTGGAGGGAGCAGTGAAGTTTGACTCCCTTCTGCACAGAAGGGAACCCCATATCATTAGAAGTGTGATATGTCAGCTGCTCTGATTCCACGGGAGAATAAAAATGTGTTCATCAAAGGTGTTATGCCAGGCTGATTTTATTCATTTGTAATTCACACCTGAGAGAAAACAGCCGCGAGCATATTTTAACAACCCTTAATATTTTTAAAGGGTATTTTTTCCCTACCTGAAGATTTGTACATGTGCATATTTCTTTCTTGGAGGGAGGAGGAGGTTGCTGCCTGCTTGTGTCTTGGCCTTGGGGATTATTATCTGGCCATCATAATATTTAGTAGTAGAAAACGAATCATTTCAGCAGTCTTGGGGTGAATTCAGTTGCCTCTTAGAACCGCGGGGTAGGAGCTGAGTTAAAGTGAGGGGTGAGATGCCCCGCTCTTCGTTGTGCAAGGCTGACCGAATGGAAGGCCTACTTTGGGGTTGCATTTGACAGCAATTAGAAGATATCTCAGGTGACACGGGGATGCAGTCGGATTGCAAATCCCAGGTGTCGACTGCTGCGCACCCGTTTCGAGAGCGGTACCAGAACCCAGGTCTGCACCGTCTGGGGGCTTAGTACCCGGCTTGAGCCCACCTGCACTTCCACCCTTTGCATCTCCTGTCTCGATGGCTTCTCATTCCCGGCTGGCTGCTTGTTGTGATAAAATACTTTCCAAAATAAACTTTGAGCGGTGTGGGCTCTGGGTGGACGGCCAGCCTGCAGCGCAGCCCGCCGCGCGCGCCGGGCGCTAGGGGGAGCTCGGTGCCCGTGTCTTGCGAGCCGCGCCGGGCTGGGCGGCTGCGAGCCGCGTCCATCAGCCGCGCGGCAGTTTACGGTGCTGCAAAATGTCTTAAGTGTGAAGTTGTAATATTGATTTTCCTGCAGAGATTCTTGCGGGACAGAATGAGAATATAAGTTTGAGAAATCTATTTTCAAGCGATCGCCATTGATTTACAAGCCCTCACTTGGCAGATAGGGGCATTTTCTTTTTTTTTAATTCTTTCTTTCACAATTAAAATGGTTAGTTTGGAATGAGTGTGCTCTCTCCCATTTGTCTGTGGTCTTGATGTTCTGAAAATTTCCTTCTGTTGTTAAAGCAAGTGTGAGCCCCAGCTGGGGGTCTAGGAGGAGTGTCCATCCTGGTGTGTAAAACAACCATCCCTTCCTGTGTGGTGTGTCCTAGACCCAGGGAACACGGAGAATCACTGCTTTGGGGAGTTGTAGACCAAAACAGCTTGATAAATGGAAATCCTTTTAGCTCAGATTTTATAACACTTGGATTCTCAATTCCACGTATTAGGTCATGTTCCCACTGTACTAAGGGAAACAGCAGTATTCCCTAAAGATATAAAATGCCAACTCAAATAACGTGTAAAACTTTGTTTGGAAGGAGTGTGTACTCGTCAGAGTTGGGCTTGGTCAAACCTTTGGCCCAGGATGGTACTCTTCATAGGTGACATTTAATGAGATTATTTCTCTCCTGAATGTGTCATGTGGTGTGGGGAATATGTGTGCTTTGATCACACGATTTCTAGATCCATAATGTCTTCTTTTCCAAGTGTGAGAAATCTGTAGACAGCATAGTAAGCCTGAGTCTGATGCTCGAGCTCAGTGTATAAGCAGAGGAGGTTGCCCCGCGACAGGAAAGAGCGCTTTATTCTAACCTGAAAGACAAATAAATTAGGTCAGACAAAAGCCTCGCGCTGTCATCAGCCGGAGAGAGAGGGCCGACCATTTATCTGATGATTTCTCTACTTCGTTTAATGTTCAAACTGGGCCAGTTGTAAGCATACAGTGGTGGCGAGCTTCCCTGGGAAGTCACCGTTACCTTGAAGGCTTGGGCCAGGCAGTGGCCTCTGGTTTGCAGAAAACTGTTTTAAAAAATTCAGTTTAGAAACCTCCATTTTTTTTTTTTTTAAACTTTGGAACTAGGGGTTGCTTAGCAAGCTGTGACTAAACACAGACCACAGACATGGAATGCAGGAAAATATATATATGGGGGGAGGGAAAGATGGGGTTAGGGTTTTTCTTGTCCTTTGGGAACTGTCTCTTTCAGCTCTGCTGGTTGAAGGAAGGACCTTCTGGCTGCCTGGTTAGGCCTCACGTTTAGCTCAAACTCTCCAAAGACTTTGGCTTCTAGGATAGTGCTGGGGCCACATCTGGGGAAGACAAGGGCAAAACAAATGCTCTTTTGGGGACGGTGCCCTGCACCAGGCACCCAGGTTATTGATGCTGGCTGAGCGGTCTTCCCTGAAGACGGTCCCAGCTGTAGACACACTTATCCATGTTGTAATAGGGAGGGGACACAGAAGAGTGCCAGGGGTAAGCGTCCCTGTCATCCAGCTGCTCTGGGCACGGCTTTGTCACTTGGAAGCACTCTGTTTACTCACATGATCTGGCCCCGGGTCTTGTGTGTTCTGTCCTGTCCCCACTCGCACAAGTCTGCCTGCCAGTCCCGGGGAGCCCATGTCTGAGATCTGCTCGCATTTCTGTCCCACCCTCCCAAGGAGGGCTGGCTGCTGACTGCCTCCCTGGAGTGGTGGGTTTTCCCAGGATTTGTGTGGAAATGCCGAGAGCAGGCTGTAGAGGGATGCAGGCTATGGGGAGGGGGGGACACTTGCGTCCCATCCCCTTCATGAGCCGGCAAGGGGGCGCAGAGCAGCCTCGCTTTGACTGGTTATGGTGACGCTAGCTTGAGTGTGGACAAATGGTGTTATACGTGCGGGACTTGCGTCCGGCATCTTGACACACGCAAGTCTTTTGTGCGGTTGCTGAAATTCAAGAAATTCCTTCTTTTTTTCTTTCTCTGTGGCAGTTGATAATTTGCCTGAGTGTTGAATTAGCCAGCCCGAGCTGTTTGACTGTCGTGAAACCCCAGACCACACAAAATTAAGTGACTTCAAAGTAAAAAGAGAGGAAGAAAAAAATCCCTGTTTTTACACAACTTTTTATGACCCCCTTCCACTGAACTGCCGAAATACAAATACATTTGTGAACCATTTTAATGAGTCCATTAAAACAACATGCAGAAATGACTCAAGAAAGTTGAATGCCAATGTTACTGTGATTAACGTGCGTCTCAAATGGATGCCCCGCTAAGAGTTTTTAAAAAATGGGGTCATGTTTAAATCTGTCCCTTGGAAACGAGATTTGGGAAGCAGCGCTCGCCCTTGAGGCCTTGGAGTCAGGCTCTGAGAATCCGTATTCCTCCGGCTAAAGCTATGGTCCGTGTACGCTACGGAAGTCCTTTCTGCCTGCACCTTTGAAAAAACATAACATTAAATAAAACAAATCTCTTCATTTGGCCAAAAAGAATGCTTTTATATCATATCGTTACAAGCCCCGTTGAGGCTCTGAAGATTTTAAGGCATTTGCCGTTTTATAGAAGAATGTGTTTAGACGGTTTGCTATGGTGGTAAATCTTTTCCTTTTTTTTCTTTCAGGCAGCTATTTTACTTATCAAAACATAGGTCATTTCATTTTTTTTTGTTGTTGTTGCTGGCGACTTAGTTTTTTATTTGCTACCATGTCATAACCGTCAGGATTTGTGAATATACCTGGATGTGGATTTCTTTACTCATTTACTCCTTTTTTTCTCACTCTTGGGCTGTCGAGAACCAGACTCCTGAGCTCAGTTTTGGGGCTTTAGAGGCGTGTGCACTGGGAGAGGGAGACTGCCGGGTCTGTTTTGCAGCTAGCTGTTTTGAATCTGCCCAAGTTTTGCCGGAACCAAGCTGGAGTTTTGCAGGACAGTCTGTACCTAGAGGGGGGTCCCCCAACTCTGCCTGGTTTGCCCATCTGGACTCCATCCAGCTGGGCTGAGCGAGCTGGGTTCTCCCTGGAACTCTTTGCCTGCCCAGGAATCCGCACCTCCTGGAATGCGGGCCTGGCCAAGTCAGCCAGCATCCCGTCACTTTCTCAGGAGGAGAAATCCACATCTGATCTCATGTTTTGTACGACTGTTTTCTCTGTCATCCCCCCAGATGTCAGCAGTGGGGACAGTTTTGTGTGGAGGCGTGTGCTGTGTGGTTGGCTTGGAGTACGTGGTGTGGTGGTGGCCTTGATGTGCACCTGTCCCTCGTGGAGGTGGCCTTTGGAAGGTCTCAGGGAGGGGTGGGGCTGGAACAGCTGGAGCAGGCTGGACTCCTCAGACTCGCTGGGCGGGCAGGGCTAGGGCAGAGGGGCTCATCTGTGTGGTGCCTTCCGCTGAGCGCCCTGCCTGGCTGTGTCCTCCCAGCCCCCAGGTGTCCCGGTTCTTCCTGGCCCCGTGTGGACATTCCTCCCGACACACGCCCGGCTCTTGTCCTCCTCTCTCCTCTGCCGGGCACTTCATTATTCCCTCAGTGGGGAGCACTTCATAAAATCTCTTGTCGTACCTTTAAGCGTCATCTAGCCGTAGATTATTTTCTCCACCAAGAATTGATTCCTGCTCTCTCCCAGCCACCCCTCTCCCTCCCCTCCCTGTGGTTGTTATTTTCCCTTGGATCCAATAAATTAAAAATTGATGGCAGCTCAGAAAGTGTTGTGCTTCGGCGAGTGTGCGTGTTGGTGTCGTTTCAGTGTCGCCCGGAGTCTCAGCTCCTCCCCGAATGCTCACGCTCACAGGGAGGAGGATGGAAAGGTCCCTCTGTGGATTACTGGTAAGCACGGGCTTCTGGCAAAGGCTCCGTCTTCGTAGGAAGCAGGTGTAAAGTCTCCAGTCTGATGCAGAGCTGGGAGGAGGGATGCGGAACATTTCTTGTAAACACGCGTACACACCATGATGGCGGCTGTGACGTTGGCGGCATAGGAGTTTAACAGCCTGGCATCCCTCCCCCACCTTCTCCCCTTCCCGCCTCCCCCATCATGGAAACAATAATTCTGCATATATTTCTCCTGGATTATGGGTTAGCCGTTACAGACAGACATTTGGATTTGCGTCCATACAGGGGAAGGGAACAGGATCCTGTGTGTTGTGTCCACAGCAGTGCGCACACACTGACTCTGGGAACGGCAGGTGGCTGACCTCTTGGCTGGAATGCCCGGAAGGGAAGGTGCACAGGCATATGTAGAGATGGACCAGGGCGGGCGGGTCCCTTGGAGCTCTGCATGTGGGGGACTCGCTGGCCAGGTAAGGCTTTGCTGAGCCCTTGAAGCAGCTGGGTGATTGCTGGCTGCCAGCATTCCTCTGTCTTTCCATTTCTGTCTTCTGCCCCAAATTCCTTCTCAGCAGAACTAGACATGGAGAAGTTTGTCTTAGGATCAAGTGCTTCCCCTCCACTTAACAATGATGCCCATTATTATTTGCGAAGCCTGATTTCATGGCTTCTAAATGCGTTTACCAGCTGGGAGGAGGCCCGGCCTTGTAAATAAAATGTGGTTTTGTTGTAAAAGAAAATCTAACTCATGTGCATGCGTGTGTGTATGTGTAAATATGTATTTGTTCATGCACTTTAGGACTTAATGCTTCAGAGCTCTCCCCAGTCCTCATATCTGACATGTGAGCAGGTCGCCCGCTGTATCCATTCATTTTTCCTCTTAATGAGTCAACATTTTAGCAACTGCTCTACTTTGTTCGGCTCGTAGTATACAGAGAGCAGTAATGTTTCGCAGGCTGCCTGGCACTTGGGGAGCTGTTCGTGAAAGCATTGAGCATCTCACGGGAAGACCCCATCTTTGCCTTAGTTTTGAAAGCCCAGGTTTGCTGGATGAGGCTGCAGGAGGGGCTGGGGTTTGTCTCTTTCCTGGAGCTTTCCCTCTGAGCCGCAGGTCTGACCCTGTGCCTGTCCCAGCAGAGGCCCTCGGAAGCACCCAGACTCAGGTGTCTGTGGGTGGAAGAGGAGGTTCCTGGAGGGCCAGACAGCTTTCAGGCTTTGACCATGTGGCTCCTTCTCCTTTCCTTTTATTATCGATACAGTTCTAGGAAGGGACACACACACGCCCTACACCACACTCACAACACACATGCACCCTACACGCCCAGCCCGGTATCCGCTGCCAGCGGAAATGAAACCACAGTGTTTGGGGTGTCTCTGGAGGCCTCCAGCCCAGTGCTGGTCCACCTGCTGTGACCCAGAAGTTGGGTGGTTTTGGGGTTGAGGGAGACTCTGCTGCCTGAATGCTGGGGGCAACCTCGCCACCTTCCTCGGGAGTGTCACACACAGCAGGTCAAAGCTCAGAAGCCCACAACCTGGGGTGGGGAGGTGGAGAGGAAACCCGTTCTTAGGAATTGACGGGGCAAGTACACTGTCATCTTAGGGACCCTGTTTTACTCTCAGTGCTGAAAGTGGGAGGAAAGGCAGCATTTGGGTTTTTTTGTGTGTGGGATTCTAGTTCCTTTTCCTCCCAACTCCCTTGGAAGTCCTGAGTTGGATCCTGGTCTGGGGAGGTGGAGGCCGGACTTCACAGGCTGTCCACAGGACCCCAGCAGGGCCTGGCTCTCCAGGTTGAGTGGCTGCGAGTGGACTTGATGGCAAAATCACAACTGTGGCACAGTAACTGGCGCTGGGGACCTTTAAACTCAATTAGCAGGGCTCACAGGGCTTGCCGCACAAGGAAAGTGGAAAGGCAGAGACTGCCAGAGAAAGGGAAGAACACCAGATGTTACAAAAAAAAAAAACAAACAAACAAACAAAAAACCCAAAATAAAAGCAACCAAAGAAGCTCTGGTACTGTCTTGGCAAAAGAGAGAGACCGGAGGCAGGGAGGATGCTTGTGAACAGGCAGAGGTGACCTTTGCTAATTTTTAAATTAGTCTGTGTTTCTTTTGAATTAGAAAGTGCATTTGAAATTTTGTAGCTTCCAACTCCTATCGGAGAGGAGAGAATCATGCTTGCTAGGACTCCTACCCAGGAGGGTGGAGGTGGCTGAAAAAGTTAATCAAAAACAATAAAAAAGTCAACCAAAGATTCAATTAAAAGTCGAAAAGGACCTCCTCGCTCTTGGAAAGGATGTTCACGTTGGGGAATGTGGATTGGTTGTTGTTGTTTTGATCCAGGGCTGTGGACCAGGCAGTCTGCCAGGCCCGCTCAGGGGTGGCATTAAAACCGTACCAGGTACTGCACCTCACCCCTGTTTCATTTGAATTCTCAATTTCATTTTGTCCTTTTTTGCTTTTCAGCTCATTTCCTTTGTGCTTCTCTCTTTTTTTTTTTTTAACAAAACAATATTTTGACATCCTCCTCCCATTTATTAGTGTTCCTTCTCTAGAAATGGTGCACAATACATCCTTATATTTCTAAAGAACTGTTTGCATAGTCCTCTGCTTTGGCTCTGAAATTATGTATATGTAATTGGTAATTAAAGGTGCGAGCTTTTCAATATAAACAGTATTGCTCAATGTTAGATCGTTAAAGGGAAAGGAAGCACCAAATAATTACCTTTTACGTTCTGACAAACCGTTCACGGGAATCCAGTCTCTCCCTCGAACCACTGTTCAGCCTGAAGGTTGTGATTACATTTTAACCGTGGCAAGGCATCTTTTCATAAAATAAATTGGTAAATTAATTATGTAGCATTGTCTTCGAACTCCTTTTTAAATAAACTCCGATTTCTTTTTAAAGTGTAATTAATGGTTTCTGGGACCTGCTTTGTGAGGGCTGCTTCTTTACCTTGTTGGATCTTTTTGTTGGAGATCTGCACACGACACATTTACAATTTTGCTAATCTGTGGGGTGTTTTCGTGCTGCCACGTTGCTGATGCCTTTCTATGTTTAATTCTGTGGGGGCCCTGTCTGCTTTTTGGGAACCACAGGCAGGATCTCAAATTGTAATTTCCTTTCTCAGTGATACCTGTGCCCTCCCTATCCACGCGGGGTCCATACGTGCCCCTTCTACGTCACGAGCCACAGATTCTGTGGTGGTTTTACACATGGGCTGTCCTAGGCCCCGAGCAAGCTCATGTTCAGAAAATACAGAGCAGTGATTTATATGTAGGATGGAAGATGCCACAGAAATTTTTCCTGAAATTATCTGTTCTTTGGCTCTGGCCCGTCAATAACTTCACTGCCATGGAATGTATTTTCTTCCTTTCCATTCCTTCTCCTCGTTCTTCTGTGGTTTTCATTATCGTTTCCTAAATACCACACATCTTAAGAGTTACCTGTCTCCTCAGGTTTCAGAACTTTGGCTGCCCCTGGCTTCTCTGAAGACCCTGAGACTTGTGTTTTGTACCCCACTACTGACATTTGCTCTCGAGAGATCCCAGGCCGAGTGTGCTCAGATCTCAAGGGGAATAGGAAACCTCCGCCTGTCCACTTCCCTTTCTTGATGACACTTTGAGCTGCTGAATATTTTGATTTTCCCTTGAGGGGGTGGTTGATTTGTGAGGCATTTATTAGCTTCCAAATATTTGGGTCCTATGTCTCCACAAAACAAAATGAAACAGAGACCCCCACTCCAACAAAACTCAACAATAACAAAAGGAAATACACTGATGGCTAAAGAGATATAAAAGCATAGATCCTACTGAAAATGTGCTTTGATGTGTGCCAAGAAATGCTTTTGGAGTCCGAAGATTTTTTTCTATTCTTTTTTTTGAGGGAGGGGATGAAAATAAAACCAACCTAGGAAAGGGGGTAGTGGGGAGCTGAGAGTGCTGGGAAGTTTACAAAGCAGTGTGGCCAGGGGCAATGCACTTGGCAGCCACGCCAGCTCCCCTCTGCAAGCAAGCCCACTTTCAGCGTCCCTTCTGCGGCTTGCTTTTCCTTTCCATATTTCTTGGAACCTGACACTCACTTGTTGCTTTCTGAGCATGTGGGCTTTTTTTCTTCCCTGAAGGACTGGCCCTCTGACGCGCCTGTCTGGGTTTCTGTTTTCTAGTCTGGTGCGCGGCCAGGGCTCAGGTAGAGGAATGTGAGTGGGACGGACATGAATGGGGAGGACACAACATGAATGAAGGCCCAGGGGAAGGGGGTGGCAGCTCCTGGCCGAGCAGGGTGACACGCTGCTTGTCAGCCTGGGCTGCCCGCTGGAATCCTCGGATGTCTTGGAAAACGCTTGTGTTTGGTCCCCGGTGTAATTGATCTAGGGTGCTGCTGCCTAGGCACTGGGGGGTTTGCAAAGCTCCGGGGTGATGCTCAGATCCTTCCAAGTCAGCTGATACTGCGAGCAGCCAGGATGCACGTGGATACGTGTGTGCCCTTGTGCTGTGTTGGGGGATCTTGGTAGCAAGGACACTAGAAAGAACTAAGACCAGCTCTACTTAAGTGCCAACTCCTGGGAGCTGAGCTGTTGCTCCCAGAGCCTCAGTTTGTCCATCTGTCACTGGCCAATCCTGGGCGGACCTAGTGAGGTCCAGCAGCCAGCAGTGGTGGGCAGCTGCTTCTCGGTGGGGAAGGGGTGGGGGGTGCGCTGGGTGCTTGTGATCGCCTAAGCCCATCTCTGTCTTCTCTGCCCCTCCCCTGTCTCCTTTCTGTCTCCAGCAGAGGCTGACCATGTGGAGGCTGCCATCCTCGAGGAAGATGAGGGTCTGGAGATAGAGGAGCCCAGCGGCCTGGGGCTGATGGTGGGTGGCCCTGACCCTGACCTGCTCACCTGTGGCCAGTGTCAGATGAACTTCCCCCTGGGGGACATCCTGGTTTTTATAGAGCACAAGAAGAAGCAGTGTGGTGGTAGCCTGGGTGCCTGCTATGACAAAGGCCTGGACAAGGGCAGCCCGCCGCCCTCCTCACGCTCCGAGCTCAGGAAAGTGTCCGAGCCGGTAGAGATCGGGATCCAGGTCACCCCCGACGAAGATGACCACCTGCTCTCGCCCACGAAAGGCATCTGCCCCAAGCAGGAGAACATTGCAGGTATGGAACATGATGCTTACCTGGTCGCTGCTGAAGCCACCTCCTGGGTCCTGCACCCTCGGTCTGAGCGCATTGGTGCTGGGATCGGGGGCTTCTGGTATGGTCTCTGGGCCGCCCACTGAGGCTCCCCCTTCTGGAGGGCCCACAATTCAGGCGACCCTCTGGAGGAGACAGGCCCAGCTGGCCTGTGCTGGGTGCTTTGCTTTGGGCTAGAGGATTCTGTCTTGGGGTCTCCTCCACAGGTGGTCAGGGACTCAGGATGGAAATTTGGGAGTTTGCTTGGCCTTCTCTTTGTTGGTGATCTTGGATCTGGCTTTGCTCAGTCCCTGGCTTTGGAGCCAGACAGACTTGGGTTGGAATCTGTTCTTTACAATCGAGATGTGTCAGTTTTTCTGTATATAAAATGGAGCTAAGGAAACCAACCTTGTGAAGGCTACTGTGCGGATTGAGGAGAGGTTGTGTGTGGCAACAGCTAAGAGTGGGGACACTCATCGCCTCTGCTGTCTCTGGACTCAGTTTCCCATCTGTGTCAGGAGAGGGTAGGCTACTTCTCATGTTGCCTGGCTTAAGGGTAGGTGTGGGGAGAGTGTGGGAACCTGCCGGAGCGCTGTGCCCTTGGGGAGTTGGACATGCCCTTGGGCACGCCCACTCGGCTGACCTGGACAGCTGGTCTTACCACCTGCAGAACAGGTGTGGGCCTCTGCTCCAGGTGCGGCTGCGTCCTCCGGCAGGGTGTGCTCATCATGAGGACTTTGCACCAAGTCCCGCCTTCCCCGTCACCCCTGGGAGCCACATGAAAACCTGAGTGCTTGCTTCTGGTTTATACTTCTGAGCCCAGAAGGCTTAGGGAGCCAGGGGCCCTGGCCTGCCATGTTCCCCAAAGGTGGCAGCCTGTCCTGGAGCAAAGCAGGCATCAGAGCTCATGCGTATGAGGGTTTTAATCCTGTTGGCTGACTTTGGGCTATGCATGCACTCCACGAGTCTGAGCCTCAGTTTCCCCATTTATCACAAGGAGTGAGACTCTCAGGAGGGACTTCATAAATGCTTTGCCAGTGGAACTTCTCTCTCCAAGGTCCCCTTTGTTTCTGCAGCGTGCAAGTAGGTAGCTGGTTGGGAAAATGTGTGGCTGCATCCTCACGGGTTTTGGCCATGGAACCTACTGGGGACGCTGGTGGGGTTGGAGGCTTTGGAAGTTCCCTGGAGAGGAGACAGATGAGGAGTGGGGGGTGCCCGTCACCTCCGAGGGAGCCGGGGTCATGCGGCAAGCCATCTCCACCACATTGTGGGTCCGGGCCTCACTTTACCCACCTGCACATGAGGTTAATGGGAGGTGGCATGTAGATCCCGACAGGCATATGCTGGGCAGTGGGGAGGCCCCACTGGCTTCTCCCAGAGCTGTGCAGAGCTGTGCAACACTTCTTCAGCAGGGCTGAGCCAGTAGGCGAGAAAGGTCCTGGGTCCCTTCTCTGTGTTTTCTGACTCTCGAGAGATCGTCTGGCCTGGGGATGGGTGTCCAGGACTGGCACAAAGACCCTTTCAGTGTGGCCTCTGCCAAGGACACGCATCCCTTCTTCGTGTTTTGTCCCAAACCTCTCATGCCCTCTTTTCACGTTGTAGGTGTTTCCCGAGGAGAGGCTGCGGATCACGGTGGGGAGGTTTGTTTAAGAAGGCAACTAAATGTGATTTCATAAAAGGCAACGTTAATCCCCCAGGCAGCTTTGAACCATCCTTTCACCCCTCTTGTCCCGTTTTTTGGGGTAGTAACATTGCAGCAGCCTAGGTATTTTTATTTTATGTGTAACGAAAGATATTCTTGGCCTTTCTGTTCAGCAACAGGACGAACGGATTTCTTCATTCTTGAAGAAATATGTAAAATAATCCCTTAGAAGTCTAAAGAGATATGTTTGTTCAAAGCATTTAAAGTGTTATTTTAATCAAAGGCACGACACAGTCTACATGCTGTGTCAGCTCCAGCTGACCATCCCTTTTCCACAAACCTCCGTGCGCTTCCTTTCTAGTCCCCCGTTTTGCCTATTTCCCTCCCTACTTTGGTACCAACTTTTCTTTTTCTTGGCCTTTTTTTTTTATTTAATAAAAAAGGAAAGATTAAAGAATAAAACTTCAGTGGCTCAAATGTATAAAGTAATTTAATATGGTGGGAGCATTAATTATTTTAGCTTAATTGAATTCTGAGGACTGCAGCCCTTGCATTTCTGTAGACAAGCCCTGTTTATTATTTCTCTGTGTAGATTAACAGTAAAGGAAACAGATAACTTTCCGTTATTTATTGTAAAATAAATGTGTCAATTCATGTGTAAAGCAAGCTGCTCAAGGATAATTGAGTCTTTATATTTTAAGAGGGGACCAGGCATCTCAGGCGCTTCTCCGCCGGCCTCCTGGAAATCTGCACAGCAGTGGCCCCTGCCCTTCCGTGGTTGGCTCTGCTGGGACTCTCAGATCCTGCCTCCCCATCGTGGCTCCACAGTGTCCCTTAGACCCCCCGGGCTCTCCTGCTGTGCGCATGGCCTGGCTAGCAAGTGACTGTTCCTTTGGTGGACTCTGGCTTTGGCTGCCCGCTTGGTCAGAGTGTCCCACCTGTCCTGGGGCCAGTGGTCCTCGCTTTGCCCAGATCGTGTTGTTCCCGCCTTTCCTCTCTGGCAGTTGCTGTTAGAGGGTGAGGGCGGGGAGAGACTTCCGAAATGGATCAAAGCGCTGGCCTGTAAAGGCCTGGGGTCCGCCCTGGTCTTAAGCGTGTCCCCAGGGCGAAGATGGCTTTGAAATTTGGTCAGTTGTCACACCAGGGTGTGGGCATTCTGGAGATGTCATAGAAGGAGTTACTATGGACTAGAAAGGTAGAAGGAAGAAGTTTCTGAAGCTCTGTCTCTTGGGGGGCATTTCATTCATTCAGTAATGGAGCACCTATGGTTCTTCCCCCACTTTTGGCCCCCGGCCTCTGGAGATGAGATCCTCTGGGGAGGGCAAAGATGTCCGTGGTGGGGAGCAGTGCCAGGGCTGGTAGCAGCCCTGCCCTTGTCACGTGCGATGTCAGCTGGCCCTGCTCCCTGAGCGTCTGCATGGGCAGAGGTCCTGGGCAGCTGTATCCAGGGACAGGGTAGAGTTGGCTGGAGGTTGTACAACAGGCCTGGAGGTCTGACTTGGCCAGGGTGGTGTCTCTGCTCAGCCACAGGGGACTTCTGTGCATTCCTTAGATCCCTCCCTGTGGCCTGTCCTCGCCTCAGTCAGACTGTGCTGGAGGGCTCTCTCTGCCCAGGGCAGACTGGAGCCCGCGGCCCTGGGAGGGGAGATGCGAGGGCTCTCGGGCTGGTAGAGAGCCTAGCACTGAGCCGCTACCTGAGAGGGTGTTTGAGGAGAGGTGAGGAGAAAGGGACTTGGGGTGTTTGGGTCTGAAGGCCACGTGCAGCTGTGTGGGAAGAACACAGCTTGGCTCCACCCAGCACCCTGCCAGCCTTGGGCGTGTGATTTGACCTCCTGAGCCTCAGTTTCTTCATCTGCACCACTGATGATTGGGGTGTTTACGATGTGTGTGGCACACGGTGGACACGTGAGCTTCTCCTTTACCATCTTGGGCTCTGATCCCCTTGCTGGAATTGAAGTAGTCAGGGTAGGTCTCCTTGGAACGGGGCTCCCTGTTAGTGCTGGGGAGAAACTTCCATGGGGTTTTGGAAATTCCACCCTCGGAAACAATGTCAGAATGCAGCAGACTGTGATTCGTGTCCACCCCTCTGTCCTTTTTCACATTACTGTTACATTTGCTGGTAGCTTTGGCATCTCCTGGGTGGAATCCTAGTGCCCTTATCCTGCTGGTGGCCCAGTCCAGTCACTTCACTTTTCTGGCCTCAGCTTCCTTGTCTGGACCTACTTTTTAGCATCATACAGAGGACCAAGTGAGCTGAGGCATAGAACACCCCTGGCTAGCACAAGGTTAAGCTGGAGGAAGACCGAGGCATGGAAACTTCTAGAAAGCCAAGCTGAAGGAAGCAGGCACTGTACTTGGTGGCGTTGGGGGTGCTTGCTTTTCTTGAGATTTGGGACATCTCTCTAGGTGACTTCTTCCAGATGCCTCCTTAATTGCCATTTGGAAGCCACTAGAGGGGACATGCCCGGTCGCCGGTTCCTGGGTTTGTCTGTTTTCATCCCTTCCATGACCAAAGAAGCTGAACCTGGAGGAAGTAGCTATCAATCAGCTTCTACTCATGGGTTTGAATGTCTTTTTCTGTCCCCTCTAAACGTCAATATTGGCTCTCTGAAGTACAGCAAGACGGGCAGCGAGAGATGGGAGGTGGCATGTCTCTCTGGGCTCAGAGCTGGCAGGCTGGCCCTGTTGCAAGCTCCCTGCCTGTCTGTGGGGAGGGCCAGGGAAGAGCCTGGGGGTTCTCCGAACAGGCGGGGTACAATCAGGGTTTGGTTTGGGGGTCCCAGTGACCCACTGCTGAGCAAGATGTGATGCAGGAAAGTGTTTCAGAGAAGCCCCAGGATTTTCACGCATGGTCTAAGCGTTGGCTTCAGGCTGAGAAATAAAATAATGTGAAAAAAAAAATATTAGCTTGGTCAGTGGGAGAAACTCAATAACTTGCTCGTGCTGGAAAATGGAGATAAACTCTACTGGCAGGTTGTCTGAAAAAACTTGCATTTGATCTATTTGGAGT